>CM044012.1:17517318-17574818 GCA_024085815.1 Flaveria linearis
TGGATGCATAAAAACTTACTTCCTCTTCATCATCACTCAAAATACAAGAGTTTATCACATTCATGTTGAGATAAAATGCACTTCCAGCATTTTTGGTTTCCTTGAAGTGATAAGGTGAGACATGAGTTCTCACACTCTTGTTTCGATTGTTCATCCAGTTCAAGAGCTTCTACCTTAGCAACCGATGTATCCAGACCTGTTGTCTGAGATCTATGGTATTCTTGAACATGGAGACTGTTTGCTTTCAACTTTCAGGCAAAGTGTGGAGCATCTTCTTGTTTAATCCTCAGTGGTATATATTATAACTCAAGATGTTCATCTCAGTAACAAGTTGCATAAATCTATGGAGTTGCTGAGGAATGATTCACCCTCAATATGATGAAAAGTTTCATATTGTGATCTAAGGGTGTCTTTCCTTATGCCTCAGATCTCATCACTCCCTTCACAGAGAGTGTGAAGCATCTTCCACAGGGAGTTTGCTGTCTTGTAGTCTCACACCTGATCAAGATTTCTTCCGGCAAAGCCATGCTAAGCAAGCTGTATGCTTTAATATCGACTTTGACCTTCTTGGACATCATCAGGTGGCAGGTCTTTAGTGCTGATTGGCTGGTTCTTGTCATTAATCCGGCCTAAGAGTGGGTGGAATATAAGGACCTTGAGTGATGGACTCCCACAAGTCAGAATCTGTGTAGTTCACATGATTCCTGAACTTGATCTTCAGGATTTAAAATCAGCTTTGGTTTCCAACTTTGGCGGTTGATAAGTCCTCCACCAAAAGTACTCATGTTTAATGCAAAAGAATTAATCAAAACTTAAATGCTAAAATTGATAAATCTATCAAAGACAGATCTACTATTCAATAGATTTGAATATAGATCCAAATCAAACAAGCAATGAGATAGTGCTTGCTGAACGACAAGTCGTTGATTTAATTATTTGAAATCAATTAAACAATTTTAATACTGATAGATCAATTGATCTAAATCAATGAGCACCAATGCTCTGATACCACCTGTGAATCCAAGGATCTCAATTCAGGAATTATTAGTATTAAAATAAATCAATTAATGATCGCATTATCACTAATTGATATTTAATTGTTTTAATGATTAATGATGAACACAACCACAGAAACACAATAAATGCGAAATCAATAATAATTCAAATGTATTTCATTAACTATAAGGTAATGATTACAAAAGAATATAACTGATAACTATGAACAACGAATTCTGTGAATCGAATAATGTTTGATGTTGATGTGACGGCAGCTAGGGTTGCATAATGAACTCTTGACAGCGTAATAATGATGATTGTGTTCACCAAGATGTGAAACCTACGACCATATTTATAGATGATTTTGAGTCGGCTTAGGAAAACATCGGATCTCTCGGGATTTGTGGTGATTGTGTGACTTGTTTGAACTTCTTGGTATTTACAATCCCACAAGTATAATGTTCTTCCGCAGGGTCTTGTCGTCCGTAAACTTTTGTTCTTCGTAGATGATTGGTCTTCCGTAGAATGTTTTGCTTCCGTAGGAAATCCTCTTCCGTAGGAGTCTTCACTTCATGATCCTTGATCATCCGCAGGAACATTCACTTGGTCATTTGGTCTTTAAGAAACATATCTACAGATTAACAAAAATGTTCATCCGTAGATGTTTCTTACACTTGGTCAATTCCAGGAATCTGTCCAAGTATATTGTTTTCCCTGTCAGTCACAAATCAACACACATATATATGGGTTAATCTATACATTCAAAGCACAATAATATATATATATTTTGACTGTACAAATATTAATTACAAGACTTGATTTTCAAGTACTAAGCCTATACAAAAATGATCTAGCCCTATACAATCAAGATCTAACAAGGTCCATGCTTTTGGTAAACTGTACATTGAGGTCTTGAGTATGTATTTCACTTTATGTACTTTATCCGTTTTGTAATATATTAGGATGTGAGCTATGCATGTCATAGTCACTAGTCAAAAGGCAATCTGCCCTTTGACTCTACATGGATTTTGTTATGTAGTTCATATATCCAGCTGGCCTTCAAAGTATGGCCGGCTGTAGGTTATAGTATAAGTATTTTCTGGTCCTTGTAACTAAGTAAGTTTGGGTAGAACTTTGTAAACCATTTTTGTAAGGAACTAGAAGATCAATATATAACCTTGAAAACCAACTGCTTGTGTGTTGCTCTAGTTTCTGTCTCATTTACATATTGTGCTTCCTAGTTCTCTAAAATTCATTCTTACCAGTTCCCCATTTGAATTGTTAAGTGTTGTCATACACTTCCTCTTTGTGTTGTTTGTTACAAGTCATAAGCCCTTCACCCGGTACTGCAATTGGTATTAGAGCTTCTCAGGCTCTTGATATAAGATCTTACCATCTTAAGATCCCTCACACACACAATAATATTAACCCTTCAAATAGCAGCTATCTCTAAAGTTGTTATGGAAACTGGAAACATGACAAAGTCCCCACTAATCACTCTTGATGACTTGACACTTGGTGCTGAAGAATGGAAGATTCATCAAGTGTTAAGACTCAAGAATGGGGGAATCTGGTCTCTGGACCTTACATATCGAAAAACTCCTTCAGCTGCTGCTGGAGGTGGTATGATCCCCAAGGCTGTGGCTGGATACTCAGAAGAAGATAGAAAGAGAGTAGAAATTGATCAAAAGGCCATGACCCTTCAGACTGATCTTCCAAAAATCTATACACAGAGGTTTCACGAAATACAAAATAGCTAAGCAGCTGTGGGATCCATTGAAACTAATGTGAGGGTTCTACTGAAGCCATGGAAAACAAGAAGGATCTTCTGAAGCAGCAGTTTGAAAATTTCACTTCAAAATAGGTGAGACCATGACTCAACAATACTTCAGGTATGTTGAGATTATGGATACCCTAGTGGATGTTGGAGTAACTCTTGAGAGAAGAGACATTGTAAGGAAGTTTATGTCCTCTCTCCTAGGCAATGGACACATTATTGTGTTGTAATCAAGACAATGAGAACCTTAAGACTCTCACTCTGACAGAGTTGTATGGCATTCTTAGTGGATACCAGATGGAGATGAACATGCAAGGTTCATCTGGTAACTCCGACAATCAAATGGGTTCAGCCCTTCATGTGACAGAAAAGGATAGCATTGAACCCCAACATCATCTCATATGACCCTGACATCTCACAAAAGCTTCCTTTCATCACCTTCCCAGAGACACCAAGGGAGAACTCTACTCAAGGAAGTCTATTTCAAGAGACAAGTTACTTCTCAGCCTTTGTGTCCCTTGATAAAAGTTGTGGCAGCTTCCTATTCACCCTTGAAGACATGGACTATATCCATCCAGACGACCTGGAGTACATGGAGATAGTCTAGCAAATGGCTCTTCTCACTCACAAAGCCAAGAGATTCTACAAGAGGACATGAAGGAAGTTTCCCAGCAATACAACGTGGAAAGTTTGGACTGGACAAAAGCAAAGTTAAGTGTTAAAACTGTAACTTGATTGGTCACTTTGCTAGGGAGTGTAAGACACCAAGAACAAATGGTGGACAAGCACAATCCAGACCAACTACACTAATAAAGCTACCCAGAATGATAAGCCAAACAGCAGCAGCTGCAGTTGCTATTGAAGAAGGAGGCTTTGACTGGAGCTTTCAGGTGGAAGATGCATCTCCAAACCAAGCATTATGGTTGGACCATGATGAAACCAAGGTATTGGAACATCTTTGCACTCCTGAATGTATTGCTAAAGTTAACAGATACAGGTCCTATAACCTAGAAATGAGATTTTATCTTGACTACTGAACATCTTAAAATCTGATTTTAGAAAGACTGAAAATGACTATAAGTTAAAGATAGAGGATAGTAGAGAAACCATTTTAGTTTTAAAACATTGCATACAAATTACAGGATTCAGATCAAAGATCTCATAACTAAGTTAACTGAATGTCAGGCTGAGCTTGTGATCAGCAAAGCTAGGGCAGAAAAATGTGGTTCTTGAAGAAGAGACCTTCAAGAACATCATATCATCATCCTTGCATGCAAAAGTTTGTTATCAAAATAGGTAGGGACTGGGATCTAGTGAGATAGCTCCTCCACAACAATCTTGTTGTAAGATCACCTAGGTGTGGAACTTCTGAAGATGAGCTTCCTTACATAGATCCCTTGAGTGAAGAGGATGAAGAAGTGGAGTGAAGAATTCCTCTGAGAGAGTGAAGAGGAGGATTCTAAGAAGGGCACCTCCTTCTGAGGAGAGCAGGAAGCCTGAGATGACCAAGTCTATGAGGAAGAACTGATCAGAAAGAGCAAGAGAAAGGAGGAGGGCTCAAGAGATCAAGGCACTTTCAACTCTAAGCAGAAACAAGTCTTTATTTCTGCAGGATTGATATGGTCAAGACTGAAGACATAAACCTTAACTCTAAGTAGAAACAAGTCTTTATTTCTGCAGGATCTGATATGTTCAAATCATCTCAGCATCAAGAAGAAGGCTAATCCGTTGTGTACCACTTCTACACAGCCTGAACCATCCACACCAAGAACAATCCTAAACCCAAAGGGACTGTCTCAGCATCTGCAAAGATGAAGGTGGAGAAGAGAAGTGATCAAGTCAGCCTTGTTCTCAGAAGAAAACTCTTTGGAGGAAAAAGATAAGTTGTGTTATGTGTGAAAGTACTTCTCATCTTGCTATGGATTGTCCATACAATCCAAAAAGTACTCTTTGTCACACCCCGACCGACGGCGGAATCATCGGAGCGGAAGAGGAATGATTGATGGTTCATAACTCATGATTGTCTAATAGTGAAAATAATATTAAAATCAGATTACAGGATAACATTATTTAATAGATACAAATATAACAGTTAAAGTCACAAATAGTAATTGTCTTTTGTTTTGACTAAGTCGGGTTCTTATAGACATGTAGAAGTCCACTAACTTGATTAACCTGAAATCATGTGAGAAAATAAAGTCAGCTAACGAATTAGTGGTGAGTAATCACAGTTTTGAGTATACATATAGATTGATTGATGATTGGAATAATCCAATTCACAAGGTACGTTAAGACTTATATTGCAATAGTAAAGCATATAGATAAACCGACACAATAACAACCCCTTGACTTGACACTTGCATATAATAGACTCACACATACACCATAGATAATTCTTGCCTCTGCACAATCACCACTCGTAAGCAATATGGAGTGGGTTATCCAACTAGTGGACTTACCATGATACCAGGATTGATTGATTGAATTAGGGTTTTACTGTCGTCCAATTTACCATAGTATGTTCACATAATTGCAAGTAACAACATAACCTGTTTGAATTGAATTTTAGAATGAAATACAATAGAATATCATGATTGAATATATGTATCACATGATTTCCCCCAAATAAGAAATGATATAAAAGGGGATATGAATACTCACTTGATTGATGAGATTAGAATCTGGAGTGATAGATTAGACACCAACAATTCCTTACGATTAACCTAAGGAACGGTGTCTCGAGTTAGAATAATAATGATTTGGGAATTTGGGAATGTATTAGGATTTCTATTGGGTCTTGAATTGTAGTTTAAATAAACTAATTTTATTTAGTTTGAATGTCCCTAACTAAATAAA
This sequence comes from Flaveria linearis, assembly GCA_024085815.1. NCBI lineage: Eukaryota > Viridiplantae > Streptophyta > Magnoliopsida > Asterales > Asteraceae > Flaveria > Flaveria linearis. The sequence continues at coordinate 17,522,948 of CM044012.1, forward strand.
GTAAATTTATGAAGTGGTTACGTTTAGAATTAATAGGAATAAATGTGTTAATACGCGTAATCGTTGATTTAGTGTTAAAGTGTGGGAAAATAATTAATTTTTATTATTAATATAAGAGAATAATTAAAATAATTAATTATTTAAGTAATACAAAACGACGTTTTGTAAATAATCTGTGAATCTATAAAAACATATATAATTGTAATTATCTTAAAAGTAATATAGCGTCCAATAATAATTTAATAAATTAAATTATTATTAATAATTTGTAATATTTGTAATTTTATTTATTTAAAATATTTAATAAATAAAAAATAAAATATTAAAATAATTCAGAAAATAATTAGTGGTTCTAAAAATTTTTAATGTTTGTAAAAACATTTATATAATTTTTAGAAATTTTTATGAATTTTTTTAAAGCTTAAAAATGCCTAAAAAATGTGTGAGGTGGCCTGGTTTCGAACCCGGGACCTCAGAATGGCATGGGGCGCAGGAACCAGTGGACCAAAGGCATACAGCCGCGGTTAAACTGATTCCCAATGGGTTTTATGCTTTTTCACCCAACTTCCCGAATTCTATTCGAGCCCTAGGTTCGAATCTCATCAAATTGAACACCCAAACGATTTAGTTAGCGATTACAAACAGGGGGCTTTGTTCCCCATGTGAAACCGAGTGTGGGTGTGTGCGAAACATGTATGGTGTCGATCGAAGCTTACCCGAAGAAGAACAGGTAGCGGTTAATGTTGGTGATCGATTGATGATCAAACCTTGATGAAAATCAAATTAGTTTCGTAGGTAGCTTCTTATGATGATAAGGATTAAAAGCCTTTATCAATTTGGTTTGATAGAGCTTAGAACATGGACCCGTTAAGTTGCAGGTCGCGATCGAAAGAGGGAATCGGGTTGTGGTTTTCGATTGTTTCAATGAAATTGAGAATGGGGGTTGATTAGAAACAGATTTACGATAGTTAATATTCGATTAATTCGATTATAATAGTGTGTTAGTGCGATCGTGGTTGGGAAAAAGTCGACCGAAAGTGAGTTTGGTTCTAGATCGCACTAATCAACTAAATTTTTAAAGTTTTGGGGGATTAGATCGATTTTTCATGTGTGTTGCGTGTGATGTTTAATTGAGTTGAAACCGGTGGTTTTGGGGGTTGTGGGTCGCCGGAGAAGGCGGAATGTGGCCGGAGGGTCGACGGTGGTCGACGGGGCGATGGGTTTTTAACAACATTTTCATTTTTGCCCCTGAGGTTTAGATTGTTTATTATTCATGTTTAAAGTATTAAAACAAGTTTTAAATATTACACTTTTAACCCAAAACTTTTAGGGTTTAGTTTTTTAATATAGTTTATTATTAGTATTATTATTATTATTATTATTATATTTTTTTGTTAAACCTTTGAAAACCTAAAAAATATTTAAAGGTATTTTATTTATTTTCAATTGATAACTGACTTCGTAATACTAATATAATTTAAATTTTTTATAAAATCATATTAATAACTATAGATATAATATGAATTAAATGACAATATTACTGCGTTCATATTGAAATAAAATAAATTTCATCGGTTTAAGTAAACGGGTTCGGGGTTACAAGTTGGAATGGTTGGTGTGTCACAGTTCCCCTGCTTTAGGAAAATTCGTCCTGAAATTTGTTCACGAGGGGGCTGTGAATGACAAGAGAGGATACTGGGATTTCATTTGGTCCTCACATTCTCAGGTGAATTCTGGGCAACGTTTAGATCCCCAGCGGACTTGACAATCGGTATTCGACTACGTTGAGTTGTTTGACTTCCCGATCCATAATTTCCACAGGTTTCTCAATAAAGTGCATAGATTCATCAATTGGACTTCGTCGAGTGGAATGTGAAGATTTTTGTCGGCAAGGACATTCTTGAGGTTTGAAACATGAAACGTCGGATGTACATTGCTGAGCTCTTGGGTTAGTTCAAGCGTAGGCCACTTTCCCAATTCGCTCGTGTACTTTGAATGAAACCACATAACGAGGTGCTAGTTTCCCTTCTTTCCAAAACGGATCACTCCCTCCAAGGTGATACTTAGGAAGTACGAGTCGCCAACTTTGTATTCCATGGGTTTACGTCTTTTATCAGCATAATGCTTTTGACGATTGAAGCAGCGACCAAGTTTTCACGGATCTAAATTTTGTCGGTTGTTTCTTGTATCAAATTCGGACCAGTGATCTGTGATTCACCAACTTTAGACCATACAAGGCCTCAAATGGTGCCATCTGTTGGTCTGGTAACTGTTATTGTAAGAGAATTCAATCAACGGAAGATGAGAATCCCACGATCCACTGAAATCAATGACACAAGCCCGGAGCATATCCTAGAGCGTTTGTATCGTTCTTCAGTCTGACCGGTTTGCGGGTGATAGTTGTGTTAAGATTCAGTTGAGTTTCGAGAGGTGATTGGAGACTTTTCAGAAACGAGAGATGAAGCGACCATCGCGATCAGAGATGATATCTTACTTGACAATAGATGGTTAGGAAGACTACCATCACGTAATCAGGTTTTGATGAGAACTCACAATGAAAGTCGATAGATAAGGAATAAATGGTTGATATAGCTAGATCGAGTCAAAACATGAAAATAAAGGAAAAAAAAATTGATTTAAGAATTTAAATGCTCCAAACTTGAATCAAAATCAACCTAAAGCGATCGGGTCTCTTTTCAAATTCAGAGATCATGCTTTGGCTTGATAGGTCGAACACTTAACATTATTTCAACCTTCAAGTTATACATGCGTCTCGTCACTTGATTACAACCCTGGTAAGTTGGAGATCTAGAAATGAGAATAGTCATCAAGGTATGGTTTTCACCCCTAACATGATGGTGTACTCTCAAGGTATGACCACTAGCTTACCAATCAAAAAGTTCGATCCCAACTCATTGTTGAGGATCCATAAAAATAAGACGAGGTAACTCATCATTAAGGTGAGGGGTTCACTCCTCTCTAACGATGAATTTTACAAAATAAAATATAACAAGATAAACTTCTCATCAAAATCCAGAATTCACTCCTACTTGATGAGGTCGTTTCATTGAGAAAATGCAATCCATAAGAATGATATTATCAAAGGTAGAATTAAGCGTATCTTGATGATTGAGCTTGATTTAACAAGAAAACAATCGAAGATTGACATTGTCACCAAAGTACGGGTTTCAATCCAAATTTGGTGAGATCATGTCATTTGTGAAATGTAAGAGTCCAAAGTGAATAATTAAAGTCGTCCTCGAGATAAGGAAATCACCTAATCTAGAGGATGAAATTCATAAAAACACAATTGGAAAACATTTGTTGAAACGAATAAAGAATCATCACCAAAGTAAGGGAATCAAGTAGAATCATTTAGGAGATATGAGTGCTTAGTCATAGGTTGACTTGCAAACTCTTGCATCTCCCATGGTGCAAACGGTTCAAAGTTCGACTTAACAACGAAAGGAAGATATCTTAATTAGAAAATTAGAAATTTTCAAATTACATCATGTAACAAAAGAAATCACGATTACAAATCTTGAATTAAATCAGGAAGACAAAATCAAGGACAAGAATTATTCAACACCACATCATTGGTGGCTTGAGCTTGTTGGGTATTGAGTTAAAAGCACGCCCTTGAGCCCGTAGGAACCAGGCTGACAAGTTGAGGGCATCGATTGCGAAAATGGTTCGGATCACCACATTGATAGCATGCACGACCCTGGGTAATTGCAGGAGGATGTTAGTGAACTGGTGCATTGGTCGGAGCTTTAGCAGCACTCTTGCACACGTTGAATGTATGACCCAAAGACCACAGTTTATGCATTGACGACACTGAATGTTAGCGGGATGGTGATAACTGCAGTTGTTACACTACGGATAGGGTTCAGCGTATGACTTTTTCATTAGTGATGGGGTGTACTGCTGGGTGACGAGTTGGAGGGACTTGATTAATTGGTACAGCAGGGGTAATTACCGCAAAGTTTTGAGATTGAGCCTTCCACTTCTTGTTTGGAAAGCTCGGCTTGGTCGGATTTGACGGTTTCGTTAGGAAGTTTATCGGTATTCTTCTTCGATCCTTTCCTGGTTAAGGAACCAGCTTTCACATGATTATCGGTTAAATATGCAGCCAGCCTGATAGCATCTTCTAGTGTTGAAGGATTCCTTCCTAGCACCGTATCCTGAATCTGCATGGGTAGTCTACCAATGTATTGCTCGGGCTCGGGAGGTAGGGATAGAAAGATGCGGGTACCAAAAGGCTTAGTTCGTGAATCGATTAGTGTATGCTAGGTTCTCGCCACTGTCTTGGGTTAACTCCCAGACTCAGCTTCCAGTTTACGGACTTCGTTTCTTGGGCAGAAACTCTTTAGTCATGAGCTCCTTAACTTCAGTCCATGTTAAGGCTAGGCAGTTTCAGTTCCACGGGTTCGTTTCTCTCCGTTCCACCAGTAAGTGTGCGTTTCTGAAGAACACTTGTGGCATACGGACTTTCAGATTTCAGGCATCGCTGTTTAGGAAAGTGTTCTCGATGCTTTCGAACCACTGTAGTAATCCGGTAGCACTTCAGTTCCAATGAACTTAGTGGGGGTTGCAAGAACTGAAATGTTTGTAAGTACAAGTTCGGGGAGGGTTTGGTGCAGTGGGGTTTTGAACAACATTGTTGCCTTGGTTCAAATGGGTAAGTAGAGTTGGGATGACCGCAGTAACTTCAAGTGCTACAATGCAGCAATCTTACGGCCAGAGTTTCAGATCGTGAAAGGATTCGACGAGAAGACATCTGATATATCATTAAGATATTTTATGAGAATTGGGTAATATGAGCTATACAACATGAAAACGACAACGGAAATTGGCATAATAGCAATGAGATGTTCCGAGTGTAATCGTTTGATTCGTAAATCAAAGCGAGTACGCTGACTAATTAAAGTGTTATGTCCAACACAACCTGTTGAAGACATGCGTACCTATAAGCAGATACAATACCGAGGGTTCCCAGGTAAGGTAGACAGATCCATCGGTGATTTGGATTATACAAATACCTTGCCTAGACAGAACACCTCGAGATACAGGCATCCCACTCTTCCAGCATAGCATGTTTCAATTTGTAAGACACAGACTTTGACGAATTTAAAAACATGAATAACAATCGAGTTTTGGAGTTTGAAATCACTTGAATTAGACACACAATGCCTTAGAAATGAGTTAAGATTCGTGTGTACATTGATAAGATTCAAAGTATAGGAAGAATCACACAAGGCATATAATCACATAATCAAGTATAAACATGTAGAGCACATATAATCCTATCTATGCATATAAAATACATGAGAGGACTCATGTGTAAAGGTACTTAGTTATAGTCTAGGTTATTCCATTTCTAATAACCTAATTCCCTATAACCATGGCTCTGATACCAATCTGTCATACCCCGACCGACGGCGGAATCATCGGAGCGGACGAGGGAATGATTGATTGTTCATAACTCATGATTGTCTAATAGTGAAAATAATATTAAAATCAGATTACAGGATTACATGAATTTAACAGATACAAATACAACATTTAAAGTCACAAATAGTAATTGTCTTTTGTTTTGACTAAGTCCGGGTCTTATATGAGCATGTAGAAGTCCACTAACTTGCTTAACCTGAAATCATATGAGAAAATAATGTCAGCTAACGAATTAGCTGGTGAGTAATCACAGTTTTGAGTATACATATAGATTGATTGATTGATTGAGAATAATCCAATTCACAAGGTAACGTTAAGACTTATATTGCAATAGTAAGGCATATAGATAAACCGACACAATAACAACCCCTTGACTTGACACTTGCATATAATAGACTCCACAACACACCATAGATTAACTCCTACCTCTGGCACAATCACCACTCGTAAGCCATATGGGGTGGGTTATCCAAACCAGTAGATCTACCATTGATACCAGGATTGATTGATTGAATTAGGGTTTTACTATCGTCCAGTTTACCATAGTATGTTCACATAATTGCAAGTAACAACATAACCTGTCTTGAATTGAATTTCGAATGAAATAACAGTAGCATATCATGATTGAATATATTGTATCACATGATTTCCCCCAAATAAGAAATGATATAAAAAGGAGATATGAATACTCACTTGATTGATGAGATTAGAATATGGATGTGATAGATTAGACACCAACGATTTCCTTGCGATTAACCTAAGGAACGGTGTCTCGAGTTAGAATAATAATGATTTGGGAATTTGGAATGTATTAGGATTTCTATTAGGTCTTGAATTGTAGTTTAAATAAACTAATTTTTATTTAGTTTGAATGTCCATAACTAAATAAAGTAAATTTATTGAATGTGGTTACGTTTAGAATTAATAGGAATAAATGTGTTAATACGTGTAATCGTTTGATCTAGTGTTTAAAGTGTGGAAAAATTATTAATTTTTATTAATTAATATAAGATATAATTAATTAAAAAATTAATTATTTAAGTAATACAAAACGAAGTTTTGTAAATAATCTGTGAATCTATAAAACATATATAATTGTAATTATCTTAAAAGTAATATAGTGTCCAATAATAATTTAATAAATTAAATATTATTATAATTTTGTAATATTTGTAATTTTATTTATTTAAAACATTTAATAAAATAAATAAAATATTAAAATAATTTCAGAAAATAATTAAGTGGTTCTAAAAATTTTTAATGTTTGTAAAAACATTTTTATAATTTTTAGAAATTTTTATGAATTTTTTTAAAGCTTAAAAATGCCTAAAAAATGTGTGAGGTGGCCGGGTTTCGAACCCGGGACCTCAAGAATGGCATGGGGCGCAGGAACCAGTGGACCAAAAGCATACAGCCGCGGTTAAACTGATTCCCAATGGGTTTTATGCTTTTTCACCCAACTACCCGAATTCTATTCGAGCCCTAGGTTCGAATCTCATCAAATTGAACACCCAAACGATTTAGTTAGCGATTACAAACATGGGGCTTTTGTTCCCATGTGAAACGAGCGTGGGTGTGTGTGAATTACATGTATGGTGTCGATCGAAGCTTACCCGATGAAGAACAGGTCGCGGTTAATGTTGGTGATCGATTGATGATCAAACCTTGATGAAAATCAAATTAATTTCGTAGGTAGCTTCTTATGATGATAAGGATTAAAAGCCCTTTATCAATTTGGTTTGATAGAGCTTAGAACATGGACCCCCGTTAAGTTGCAGGTCGCGATCGAAAGATGGAATCGGGTGTGGTGTTTTCGATTGTTTCAAATGAAATTGAGAATGGGGGTTGATTAGAAACAGATTTATGGTAGTTAATATTCGATTAATTCGATTATAATAGTGTGTTAGTGCGATCGTGGTTGGAAAAAGTCGACCGAAAGTGAGTTTGGTTCTAGATCGCACTAATCAACTAAATTTTTAAATTGTTTTGGGGATTAGATTCGATTTTTCCATGTGTGTTTATCGGGGATGTCTAATTGAGTTGAAACCGGTTGGTTTTGGGGGTTGTGGGTCGCCGGAAAAGTGGCCGGAATGTGGCCGGAGGGTCGACGGTGGTCGATGGGGGTGATGGGTTTTTAAAACCAAATTTCATTTTTGCCCCTGAGGTTTAGATTGTTTATTATTTCATGTTTAAAGTATTAAAACAAGTTTTAAATATTACACTTTTAACCCAAACTTTTAGGGTTTATTTTTAATAATAAGTTTTATTATTAGTATTATTATTATTTTTTTTTATTATTATTTTTTTTATTATTTTTTTTTGTTAAACCTTTGAAAACCTAAAAAAATATTTAAAGTTATTTTATTTATTTCAAATTTGATAACTAGACTTCGTAATTACTAATATAATTTTAAATTTTTTTATAAAATCATATTAATAACTACATGATTATAATATGATTAAATGACAATATTACTGCGTTCATATTGAAATAAAATAAATTTCATCGGTTAACGTAAACGGGTTCGGGTTTACAAGTTGGAATGGTTGGGTTGTCACTTCATGTGACCAAGAAGGAGACTCCCAAGAGATCTAAGAAGAACTCAGCTTCGGAAGGAAAATCGGTTTCCTTCGAAAGCTCCAAAGGAAAGAAGAAGGCAAGTGGAAAACTGCCTTCGGAAGAAAATTTGGTCTCGGAAGAAAGGAATACTTTCGAAGCACTAAAGTCTGTTGCAGTGCTAGCAGAGTCTTTCGAAAGTTCAGTCATCAAAACTTCTGAAGTCTCGAAAGCCTCGGAAGTGATGAAGGTCAGGTCCAAATTTCCAAAGGTGGTGTGGAAATCAAGGAAAGACCAACTGACTGAAAGTTTTCCATTAATAACAGCAACGGATCCTCATAGCACAACCTTAGGATCTATTACTGTTTCATTACCTTCTACCTCCTTTGATGAGCCCAAGACAATGAGGCTTGGGTTTCCAAATGTAACTAATCATTTTCTGTATGCAGGAACAACTCAAGACAAACAAAAATGTCTGGATCATTGATAGTGGCTGCTCCAGGCACATGACAGGCAATAGAGGAGATGAAGGAGGTTACATTTATTGAAGGGGCAAGGTCATAAATGGTAAGCTCAGCATTAGAAGGTAAACTTTGTCAAGGATCTTGGGTACAATCTTCTGAGTGTATCCCAATTTGTGATCAGAGTCATAACATGCTCTTTACTGAGCATGAGTGCATTTTTCTCAATCCGGGGGTGATTATTCCTCATGAGCATATTCTGCTTAGAGCCCCCAGAAAAAGGAACATGTATAGGATTGATTTGCAAGAAACATCTCTCTCAGGAGAAATTTCATGCTTTCTATCTAAAGCCAATATTGATGAGTCTTTTCTCTGGCATAAAAGAATGTGCCATGTAAACTTTAAGAACATGAATAAGCTAATTACGAATGATTTGGTAACTGGAATGCCAAGGAAAGAGTTTACAAGTGATGACCATTGTGTTGCATGCTTGAAAGGGAAGCAACACAAGGTATCTCACAAGCCTAAGGAAAAAACCTCCATCACTACACCCCTACACTTGTTACATTTGGATCTCTTTGGCCCCACTAGTGTAATGAGTCTAGGAAGGACCTCTTACTGTCTGTTGATCACAGATGACTTTACAAGATTCATATGGGTCTTCTTTCTTAGAACTAAGGATAAGACCCTGAGACTCTAAAGAATTTCATCTTAAGAATTGAGAATCAATGTGATCACAAGGTCAAAACCATAAGTTGAGATCAAGGAACTGAATTTAAGAACCAAATCCTTGATACATTTTGTGATGAAAAGGGTATTACAAGACAATACAGTGCTCCCAGGACTCCTCAGCAAAATGGTGTTGCTGAGAGGAGAAACAGGACACTGATTAAAGCTGCTAGAACCATGTTTTCTGACTCTAAACTGCCTATCACCTTCTGAGCAGAGGCAGTCAACATGCCTGCTATGTGCAGAACAGAGTTTTAGTGGTTAAGACTCATGGTAAGGCTCCTTATGAACTTTGGCATTAGAGAAAACCTTTCATTGGTTTCTCAGGTCATTTGGATGTCCATGGAGCATCTTGAATACCAAAGATCAAATTGCCAAGTTTGCTGAGAAATCAGATGATGGACACTTCATTGGATACTCTTCTCAAGCTAAAGCTTATAGAGTATACAATCTCAGAACTAGAGTAGTTGAGGAGTCAGCCAATGTGACTTTCAATGAGCACACTCCCAGTGTGAAAGGTTCTAGTACGGATTGGCTATTTGATCTTGACTTAGTTACCAACTATTTTAACAAATCTTGTAAGAATGTTTCAGGATCTACGGACATTTTACCTCCAGGTGATCCTGATCCAAGATTTGAGCTAAGAAAACCTTCAAGTCACCCATATTCAACTCCAGTAGTAACTCTTCAGCAAATGAAGGTTCTATCAGCAGAACAATGACAACTACAGCTGATCCATCTGAGATGGCTTCAAGTTCCAGCTCAGAGGCTCAACAGACTAACAAAGAAACTTCAAATGCAGAAGAAGATGATGGTGGTGGTGACAGTGATCAAGAATTTCTTGATGCTGATAACCACCCATAGATGTACATATCAATAATGTCACACACTCATTGGATCAAGTTTCTCTTGATAAGTGTGTTGAAGTAGTGGAGGAAGCATCTATTCCAGATCTAAATTTCTCTAATTTAGATCTGTCTCAGCAACTTCTTGTGATCCCTCAGCTAAGGATCCACAAGTTTCATCCTACCACAAATATCATTGGAAATGTTGACATGGGGTAAGAACATGAGGATAAACCATAAAGCAAATGTTTGTCTTTATTCTTGTTTCTTGTCCCAGATAGAGCCCAGAAAGTTGATGAGGCTCTGAAGGATGGAAGTTGGATTGAAGCCATGCAAGAGGAGCTACTTCAATTCAAGAGATAGAAGGTTTGGAACCTATGTCCTCTTCCTCATGGGAAGAATACTATAGGAACCAAATGGGTATTTAGGAATAAGAAAGATGATAGAGGTATTGTCATCAAGAACAAAGCTAGACTAGTTGTTCAAGGATACACACAAGAAGAAGGAATTGATTACACTGATGTCTTTACTCTGTAGCAAGACTAGAAGCTGTTAGGATATTCTTGGCTTTGCTGCATCCAAGAACTTCAAGGTCTATCAACTTGATGTCAAGTGTGCTTTTCTGTATGGGGTGATTGATGAAGAGGTGTATGTCAAACAACCACCTGGTTTTGCAGATCCTGATCACCCTGATTATGTATGCAAGCTTGATGAGGCTCTCTATGGGCTACACCAAGCACCAAGAAAGTGGCATGAGACTCTATCTCAGTATCTCTGCAAGCATGGATACAGAAGAGGTACTATAGATGGAACTCTCTTCATCAAAGGACATGGAAATGACTTACTGCTAGTTCAAGTGTATGTAGATGACATTATCTTTGGTTCAACTAATCCAAGGCTTTGCAAGACTTTGAGAAGCTGATGAAGTACAGATTTGAAATGAGTTCCATAGGGGAACTAAATTTCTTTCTGGGCATTCAAGTGAAGCAAGTTGAAGATGGAATCTTCATAAGTCAGTCAAAGTATGTCCAGGACATACTCAAAAGATTCAACATGACTAATTGTAAGATTGCTAAGACACCCATAGCAAGAAACCACTCCTTAGGCCTGATCTTGAGGGGGAGTGTGCGGATGAACACCTTTATAGGGCTATGATTGGGTCTCTTATGTATCTTACAGCTAGCAGGCCTTATATCATGTTTGCCACATACATTTGTGCAAGATATCAAGCCAACCCCAAGATGTCTTACCTAATCACTATCAAGAGAATTCTAAGATACCTCAAAGGTGCCCCAACACTAGGTATTTGGTATCCCAAAAATTCCGACTTCAATCTGTATGCATATATAGATAGTGATTATGGTGGTTGCAATATGACTACAAAATCCATATGGGGGATGTCAGTTCCTTGGTGGAAGGGTTGTCTTATGGCAATGAAGAAACAATCCTGTGTCTCTGCATCAACTGCTGAAGCTGAATACATTGTTGTTGCAAGTTGTTGTGCTCAAGTGCTTTGGATTCAAAATCAGATGCTTGACTATGGTTTCAACTTCAAGGAGACTCCCATTCATATAGACAACAACAGTGCTATCTCTATCACAGAGAATCCTGTGCAGCACTCAAGGACAAAACACATAAACATCAGGTATCATTTAATTAGAGATAACTTTGAAAAATGATTAATTAAACGAGTTAAGGTTAACATAAATGAATAATATGTTGATCTGTTCATAAAAGCCTTTGATGAACAGAGATTTAAATATCTTATATCAGCTATTGGGATGATTAACATTGAGTAGCTTTTTCTTAAAAACTAATTCATTTTTCTTCTAAAATCTGTGTGTCCTAAGTTGTCTAGTCTATCACCTTCATAAGCTCATGTTTTCTAAGGATAAAAACTGGTTGAAGATTTTTTGTAGATTTTTGACAAATTTTGATCTTTCGGAAGATATGATTTTATTTTCGGAAGAAAATATACCTTCAAGACAAATAACTGTCTAAGTAAAATTTACCTTCGGAAGAATTTCTGAAATATCTTCTAAGCATAAAAACTCTCTTAGGCACTTATATGTTTTAAGGACCATTTTTCTTTCGAAGGATATTAACTCTCAGAAGCTTTGTTTTTATGGAACAAAGCATCCCAGTTTAAAATTATCTTCCAAAGCAAATTTGTCAAAACTCTTTGAGAAATTCTTTCGAAGCCATTTTCGCTTCGGAAGCTTTTTCATTAAAACTTCCGAACAATTTACCTTTGGAAGATTTTCGGATTCCAAGAAAAATAATTTTTGAGCAAAAAGCAAACTACTTTTTCAGAGGTGGGACCGCCTTTCGGATTTTAAAATTTATCCTCTTTCATTAACTTTGTCTCAAATCCTTTTCACATATAAACCCTGTCGGTTCCCCTCTTTTTATCATCTTCATCCTCTCTCCAAACCTAAATTAAATTTCTCTCTGAAACCGCCTTCGTTCATCCTCCTTCACATCTAAGCTTACTCAAAATGGCCAACCTTGACAGACGAAATGACCCAGATTTTTCTATGTAGTTACACAGGCAACACAATCAGGTTGCACTGAAACTCTGAGAAAGATCCCCATTTCATAGAGGTATGCCAATTCTTGGCTTTGTCTAACTACTTCACCTCCCTTACCATTGATCCTCCTCTATGAGGATCATTTGCTTGAATTCTGGAAGACCTGCCAAGAGGTCATTTTGGATGGGGAGAAGGCACTGTCTGCCATAGTGCGCGGAGAACAGTCTTCATCACTCCGACCATCATCAACACTCATCTTCAGCTGGGTGATGAAGAAGGTGAGGTGTTCTTCCCAAAGGATGATGTCAACCATTCCTTTGAGCAGATGAGTTATGAAGGAGATTTCTCTGTAAAGACCTTCAGGAAAGGGAAGGTCTTATCTAAGTGGAAGTACTTACTTCATGTAGTCATCCACAGCTTGTCTAACAAGCATGGAGGATGGGACCAGATTCCTAAATCTCTCATTCATAGTACATGGAATGGTTCGGGGGTCAAGTTCAGGCATTCACAATTTGTCTATACAAATTTAATAGCAAAGTTAGACTCCTTAGAGTATTACATGTTTCCTAGATATGTTCAATACATTTTCAACTGTGAACTGGGCTCACAATTGAGGGAAACAAGTAATATTCTTAAATTGGGACAGATGAAGCCTGGCATCTTTAAAATCTTGAAGAAGCCAACTGTTGGCTTCTCAGGGGTAGAAACAACCATTGTCCTAAAAATGTTAGGGCTCATTGCTCAAGGTGACAACCTAGCAACACAAGCTAGTGTTGAACCCACACCTTCTACATCCCAACCACCAAAACACCACAAATCACCCTTACCTACCAAAGATAACACAAACGAACCCCTGTACAAGCTATTGAGTCTGTGCAGGCCCCCATATACTCACCATACAGGAGGAAGTGGACACTTGAGCTCCCACTTCCCCTGAGGAGCAAACCACTCCCATCACTTCCAGAATCAGTGCTGAGGTTCCTCATGCTCAGCCTGATGAGCTCACAAGCCCAACAGCCTTAAGCCTTCACTCTGAGTCTCAACACTTAAGTGAACAACTTTCAGGGGACACCTACCATCCCCAGCCTTTAGATTTAAACCAACCAATTCCCAACCTTGACTTCTATACTGATGAGGACTTAGATGCCAGTGAGTACCATGAGTCTTCCTACTACACCACTCCTCAAAGGAGATGAGTGCTCCTGAGTCATCTACGTCTAGCCCACATCAGTCACCTATCACTGAGGTGGGTACTTCTGAACATGTTCAGGATATCCATATGGAAGAGGCTCTCACTTCAGCAAGTTATTACACCATTCAGACCTCAACCATGGCAACTCAGCCCATTGACACTTCAACTGAAGTTGTCACTGAGCAGAGGAAATCCAGCAGCCAAGAACACCATGCTAGTGATGAGGAAGAGGTCCTTGGTCCCATTCTCTCATCCCCCAGTGATTCTTCTGATGGAGATAAGGGGAATCTAAGACTAAAGGTGCAAAAACTATCCCAAACATGCACCTATTTAGTCTCCAAGGTTAGTCATCTTGAATCTCAAGTGACTACCTTGCAACACAGGGTCAATGATCAGCAACTTGAGATATCTTATCGTAAGGAAAAACTAGCTAGGAGACCCTTAAGAGAAACTTAACGAGGAACATAAGAACCTGTGGATGTAATTGACCCAACTCCTAGCTCCCCTGTGTAAGAGGGTGATGCAACCAAAAAGGGAGGAAGTCATTACAATCATAGAACCTGGGAGTTCCTCAGGGAGTATGGACATTAAGTACTCACCATCCTCACTTGTAGTTGTGCGTACTCAGCAACTTTCTCAAGTCCATATTGATGTGGACAGCATAGACTCAGTCATCAGGAGTCTATTTGAGAAAGGCATCCCAAGAGCAGTATCATCTCCACCAACCTCTAGCTCATATTTTGGGTGGAGGTATGATACTACTAGAAGAACTCTTATTCTTCAAAGAGTTCAAGAAAGGAACACTCAGAGTTTAGCCTAAGAGGAAGACAAATGCAATCAGGCAATACCATTGGTCAACTGGATGTTGAGGCAGACCCTGAGATTAGCTTTAAAGGGAAAACCTTGACTGAAGGCCCAGTGGTAGAACCTGAGAGCCCTGTCTCACCACAAACTGCTGCAGATGTTCAAACTCTTGATGAGACACCTGCTGGTGAAGGTGCATCTCAACCTCTCTCTGGCCAGAGCTTGGAAGCTACACCAAGCAATGAAGGCCAAAGCTCTCTCCACCTGAGTCACAAAGGTCTGTGAGTGACAAAAGGAAAAGGAAATTAACTCCTGAGGAGATTGAGGAGGAGGAGAGAGAGAGGAAAAGGAAGCTAAGGGGAGAAAGTTCCTCTACTGGGTCTGCAAGGCTCATAGAAAGTGCTATCAGGGCTGCCCCCAGACCAAATACTCAGGATGATGAGTTAAGGGCTGCCAGGATAAACTACTTGCAGACAGGAACTATGATATTGATAATATCATTTCTCTCCCCTTAGATGAGTTGAATGAACTGGCTGACATGGAACTATCAAAAGAGAGAAAGGAAGAAGAGGATGTGGAGCTTCTTCTGAAAATCAAAGAAGAAAGAAGAAGGAAGAGGCTCTATAAGCATATGCCTACTCTCTTACTAGTTCAAGAAACTCAGGAACAAGAGGATGTGGTACCATAAGAACCTCAGGTAGACAAAGAAAAAGATAGGATCAATATGATCAACTACCTAAGTGCCACAGGCCTCTAACAAGCTGATACACTTCTTCCCTCACCCTTTGACTATATTGAGTTTGAGTACCTTAAACAACTTGAACTTGATGTAACCAAAGAAAGAAAGATAACCAAAAGGAAGTTAAGGGAAGAAGCTGTAAAATCAAGAGCCATCATCCATAAAAATTTGAAAAGGTCTGCTGACAGACAGAAGATGATGAGCTTCTTGAAGCTGTATGGATTCTCCAGAAGGAGACTTGGTCCCATGTCTCTATCCACCGTGGACAAGCACATCAGGGTGATCAACCAGAAGATGAAAGAGGTGAACTTATTGACATACACTCCCCACCAAGTCAGGTCCCTCAGGAAGTAGAGGTTAAGGTTGAAACACCAAAGACAACACAACCTGAACCTCCTGCGGAATCTCAACAAACTTCCACTTCTGATCCACAGCAGGGATCTGTCCCTTCTCAATCTTAACCTGTGAGAAAGGAAGACCCAACTGAGAAAGACAAAGAAGATCAATCAAGTGCTGCAGGACAGTCTTCTCAGTTAAAGAGTTCAAAGAGGAGGAAAAGGATGGTTTCCAAACCAAAGTCAAAGAAAAAGAAGAAGGAAACATCCACCTCCAAACCTCAGGATGAGTCTGAACATCCTAAGGATGTGCAACAAGAGGATGCACCACCAACTATAATTCAAGCAGCTCCTCTGGCATCAAGAAGACCCATCTTATCTTGGACATACACCACAAATCCAGAAAGATGGCATGTCATAAGAGATCAAGGTATTGAATATGTCTACACATGGCAGGATATGTTCAATCTACCTCTGCATGATCTCTTTGACATGAGAAGATACTATGAGAGTATGGGTGATCCTGACCATCTCATGAAGAAAGGGATGGTCATCATCATAATGAGGACTGTCAATATCTGGAGCCTTAAAGTGTTTTGGTGGCATCAGCCTAGAGGGAGTTTGTAAGGTTATTAATAAGGCTGATGCAACCCAAACACTCAAAGTCTTTCCTGCATGCATGAACATGTATACTGAAGTGGAATGCTTAGAAGTTTCACACTAACTTAGAAATTATTCTATGTGTGAAATCTTCAGAAGCCAAGACCAATATCTTCCGAAGCCAAAGATGAAGTCTTCCGAAGCCAACCATTGAAGACAGATTTCTTTCGAAGACTTTTATATTACATGCTTTATCTGATGTACTTTTTACCTAAAGCTGAACCACTTTCCGTTGTCACTCTGATAAATCACCAACCTTTCATGAGTTGGTGAAAAGGTCCATGCTTTTGGTAAACTGTACATTCAGGTCTTGAGTCTGTAACTTTCCACTTTATGTACTTTATCCTTTTTGTAATATATTAGGATGTGAGCTATGGCATGTCATAGTCACTAGTCAAAAGGCAATCTGCCTTTTGACTCAATATGGATTTTGTGTCTTGTTCATGGTCTAGTTGGCCTTCAAAGTATGGTCGGCTGTAGGTTGTAGTATAAGTATTTTTGGTTCTTGTAACTAAGTAAGTTTTGGGTAGACTTTGTAAACCATTTTGTAAGGAACTAGAATATCAATTTACATTAACCTTGAAAACCAACTGCTTGTGTGTTGCTTTAGTTTCTGTCTCATTACATCTTGTACTTCTTAGTTCTCTAAAACTCATTCTTACCAGTTCCCCATTTGAATTGTTAAGTGGTGTCATACACTCTCCTCTTTGTGTTATTGTGTTGTACAAGTGCATAAGCCCTTCACCCGATCCTGCACATGCTAATGGTTTAGTCATACGAATGGACACTGAAAACCTATAAATACCACATAGTTCGTGGAAAAAAACACTTCGAATACTTTCATACCCTAGCAGTCCAGAGCGTCAAATTTCGTCCATCCAAGTTCATAGTTCGTTCCTGATCGATTCCAACTCGTCTTAATGTTTGTTCAATCTTTAGATCGATCAGGTTGTCCATTCTCACTGATTGGATCACCAATCAAATAGAATTCCACGCTATTTGATCTGGTCTCACGCAGAATCCGTTAGTACTCTGTACGAAAAAGGTCCTAACATAATGCTTTTCTGTATTTTTTGTCATAGAAATAGTACTATTGTCATCTATATGGATGGGAGTCTCCATGAATTTTAAACCATAGTCTAACATCTGATTCCGAATGCATAGTAGTTGAGTATAACAGCTAGCAGTAGCAATGTATTAGCTTTAGAAGTTGATGTAGAGACACATGATTGCTTTTTGCATTGCCAAGAGATGATCCTTCCACCACAAAATTGACATCCTCCTGATGCGGATTTCTTGTTGATGTTGTAGCCACTATAATCACTGTCAGTGTAGCCATAAAGATTGAAATCCTTGTTCTTAGGATAGTAAAGGCCTCGTTTAGGAGCCCCTTTAAGATATCTAAGAATTCTTTTGACCTTGGGTACCTGGCTACCCTAGGGGACCGTATCGGTCGAATGGCGTAGGACCAGTGATGTTGAGGACGACAAGGAATAGGGTGTTCTCAGCCAACTGTATTAGGTTCCGAGTACCAGCGTATGAGGCTAGTCTATGGGGTGACTACCCAGCTCTCGAGCCCCTCTAGTTCGTCCAGTAGTGGTGACGACCAGGATTGATGTCACACGAGCACTCTTATATTATTATTATGAAATTGTTTGTGGTATCACCTTGGGGAAATATAAAATTGCAATAATATGCTATTTGCCCGTACGTGATTGAATTATGATGAACCTTGATGTTAGGTCCCTTAAAAGATTAACATTTAGTCTTTATTGTCTAAGTTTTGTATTTTACACTAGTATAGGGACTTTTTGTGTAAATTTAGTTCCTTAGGTTCTAGTATAAATAGCATAGACGTAGTATAGATTGCAAGTAGTTGTATGTTTTTATGAGAACTGCTCTCTATCATTGTAATCGTCTTTGCTATCAATGAAATATGAATTTTGTTGATTTTGCATGATTTGATTACAATTGCTTGTATTTGCTTTGAATTGTTCATATAATTGTTACAGATTGCTCTAATTGATCCTATCAATTGGTATCAGAGCTATCGGTTGAGTGTTTTTGAAGGTTCTGTCGAAGATAGAAACTTCAAAAATCCACTGAAATCTATAATCAATTGACAATTCAAGTGAAATATTGTGAATCGAAGCTGTGTTTCATCATCAGAAACATGTTTTGAATCACAAATTGCAGTTTATCTCACAAAAATCAAGTGAATTAGTGAAAAACAGTTCGAACAAGTGTTCTTGAGTGTTCGACTTTGAATCTCCAAAATTCATCGAAATCTGTTGATAATTACTGAAATTGAGGTTATAGGATTGATTATCGGTATAATCATGAACTAATTGTGAAATTTCAACTAAATTCATCAACAATTGAAGGATTTTGAGATTTCTGAGTTCGTTAAATTCATCAGAATCTGATGAATGTGTCGTATTAGGGCTGAAAAACACTTAAATCTGCCTAAGTGTTTGATCGTTTGAGAACTGTTAAGTCGTTTCTCAACTGTTTAGTCGTTTTACCCTGGTCGTATTACCACTGTGCAGTCGTATTACCACTGTGTGGTAGTTTCACTGGTTGGACATATTACCACTGTGGAGTCGTATTACCACTGTGATAGTTTCACTTGTTGGACATATCACACTGTGTGGTCGTATAACTACTGTTGGACATACAACCACTGTGCGATAGTTTCTAGTGTTGGAAATTTTCTAAGGCATTCCCTTAGACATATCAGCTGGTCGTTTTACACTGTTGAGACGTTTTACACTGTTGGGACGTATCACCACTGTTCGGACATATCAGCCTTGACACTTGGAAATTTTTCATAAAATTAAAAATTCAAAAATATTTTTTTAAGTCTTTTTCTTAATTCAAAAGCTTAGAAAACAACAAAAATATAAAAATGGTGAAATTAGAAGATTCTGAGAACAGAGTTCCAAAACTTAAAAACAGAGCTGATTTTAAAAACTGGTCTCTTAGACTGAAACATCATTTGAATTCCATAGACACAGATCTGTGGAAATCAATTGAAAAGGGACCATACATTCCTGTGACTACTGATGGTCCAGACAGAGGATTTGTGTATACAAAAGATACACAAGAGCCATATCCAGAAGATAACCTACATGGAGAAGACTTAAAGAGGGTGAAAAATGATGTTAAAGCCTATTCTCTCATGTGCAAAGGGTTACCTTTGGAAGTATTATCCAGACTTGAAAACTACCAAACTGGATATACAATGTATAAAGCTCTGAAGATCATATGTGAAGGAGGGAAAGAAATCCAAGATCTGAAAAAGGAAAAACTAAAAAGGCAATTGGAATTATTTGAGCACATCTCAGGAGAAACAATAAATCAAATGATGAATAGGTTTGTGCAATTAACTACAGAAATGTCTACTTTGGGAATCAAGAATGATCTTGAGGATCTAAACAACAGACTTCTGAATGCACTACCATCTTCTTGGAAACAAACTGTCACTTTACTGAAACATACTGAGAAGTTTCCAATGGATCTTGACCTTCTCATTGCTAAAATTGAATCTGTAGAGATTGATGAGAGCTCAAGAAATAATGATAGACATGCATCAACAACTCAGTATAAGTATGTTGCTTCACCAGCAAATACTGTAGAGAATGCATTTCTGGCTAAAGACCAATCAACTCCTGAAGATGAAGGTGATCTGTTTGTGGGAGCAGGATTCTTCACCAGTACACCTGCTTACTCCACTCAACCACAACCACAGTCTTCACCTAAAGCTCAAATGCCTAAACCTTCAACTGAGATGCCATCTTCCTCAAACTCTCCCAATCCAAGTAAAGTGAAAGATGTGATCAACATTCTTTTACAAGATGAAGAGTCAAAAACTGCTTTTACTGCTTTCATGGCAAGCTTTCAAGCTTATCAAGGCAGTCATCTGACTCAAATGGAGCTAGTTTTACAAGATTTGTTTGAAATGGATCCAGATGATGTAGAAGAAATGGATCTTAACTGGCAAATGGTCATGATAGCATACAGAACACAAAAGCATTCTATTCTAACAGAAATTACAAACCCAGTGCAAACAAAACTGTTGGGTTTGATAAATCAAAATCAAGATGCTTTAACTGTAACAGCTATGGTCATTTTTCAAGAGAATGTAAAGCTCCAAGAAACCAAGGAGGAAATACTCAAGGCAACTCAAATGGTCAAAAATATCAGCAACATGCAAACAAGACTTTTCAGAAGCCATATCAAAGTCTACCAATGCCAGAACCCAAAGAAGAGAAGAACAGTGAGGAAACTAAGAAGGCACTGGTTGTAAACATCAAAGATGGTTATGACTGGAGTGCATATGCAGAGCAATTTACAGCTGATCTCACTGCTAATCTGGCATTAGTTGCTGAAGTTGATGATGAAGACTGGTCTGAAGTTAAAGATCCTAAATATGATGAATCAGATCAAGAAGAAGAGTATGATTGGAGCGACAAATCAGACCCAAAAGATACTACTGAAGAAGTTGCTCTTATGGCTCAATCAGAACAACCAAAGGTTGTTAACTCTTCTGATACTGAATCTTCAAACTCATATCCTGAAATACCAGTAGACGTGAGAGAGAAAATGTGCACAAAAGCATGTTTTGAACTAGTTGAACACTACAGAACATATTCATTCAAAATATGTGACAAGCTCAAACAAAAAGAATCAAGGCACAATAAACTAAAATCAGATCACAAAATTGCTGATGAAAAGATAATGTCTCTTCAAGCTTCATGGAACAAAACTATTAAAGAACTTGAACTTGCAAAGAAACAACTTGAAGAGATGAACAAAACACTTGAACAAGAAAAATTGGCACATGCAGCAACTCAAATAGATTTAGCCAAAGTCAAAAGCTCAAAGAAAATTGTTGAGCAACTGGTGAATGGAAGATATGACAAAGATAAAACAGGACTAGGATTCACACATGAACCTATGCCTGAATCAATCTCAAAAACATTACCAGAGAATTTCAATACACATGATCATTCACCAGAAAACAAAGCTAAACTGAAAGAATTTCAAGATCAAAAGAACTTTAAAAAGAAAATGTTGAAGTTTATGAAGAAACTGACTTAGACAAGATCAAAAATGGTCATCCAATCAAAGTCAAATCATATGAACCTCAACAAAACAAAAGAAGCTGTTTGTACCAAAAGGTGAAACTGTTATTGAACAAAGTGAACAAATGAGTGAAAAATCTACTGAATTCAATAACAAACTTAAAGGAAAATGTGAAGAAGCTAAAACAGATAATAATATTTCTGATGATTCAAGTTCAAATGAACTAACTGAAATACAAGAGTGTCAAAAGGAATCTTCTCAAGATTCAACTAAACTTCAAAGCAAGAAAACTTCATCAAGATTGAGAAATCAAAGACGAAGAAAAGCTGCAAAAGCAAAGAAAACTGAATCAATTAATCAGTCACAGAACAATACTCAAATTAAACCTGTGAAGTTTGTGTCTGCAGGAACTTTTGACTTGAACACAAACAAAAAATAAAACTACCTAAGATCAAATCTAACTCTGATCTGAGAACAAGTTCAGATCATAAGACTTCCGCTGTGTATAAAAGATTTGAATCAAAGGAGTCAAAGAATTTTGTTCAAGATCAAAAGAAAAATCCTAAAGATCAAAAGACCAAATTCACACCAATTAAACAACAAATTAAATTGCCTAACCCAAAATTTAAACAAGAATCAAATGTTGCTTCAACATCAAGGGTTAATAAAATGTTGTTTAAACATTCTGAAAAGTATTGTGATATCTGTGACATCTACAATCATGACATTTCAGAATGTTACTTTAACAAGTATTGCTACATATGTGATATGACAAATCACACCACAGCTGAGTGTTATTTTAACAAATACTGTGCTTTGTGTGATGAAAGAAATCACAATACCAATGATTGTTACTTCAGAAGAACTCTTCAAGGAAGGAATTCAATAATCAAGGCTTTGTAAATCCACAATTTATAAGAAATCAAAATATTGGATTTAAATTTTCACAACAACAACCTTCCTTGGGTTTGAGATCTTTCAGAAGAAATAATTCTGATTTTGTCAAATCACAACAATACCATCAAGAAAAGTTTATTCCTCGATCTGTGAGAATAAACCAAGGAACATTCTCAAATGATTCATACAAGAGTTCAAGATTTCTTGATAATGCTTTGAAATCAAAATCTCAAAGAGATAATCAGTTGGTTTCTCAAAAAGGATTTGAACATGTTAAAATTCAAAAGAAACCAGATGTCAACAAACTTCATTTCAAACAATTTACAATTGTTGACAAGTTTGGCAAGCCCAAGACCATCTCGGCTTGGGTTACTAACTCACCTTAAATGTTTGTGACTGCAGGTACGCCCGCGGAGACCAATCAACTCATGGTATGTTGACAGTGGGTGTAGCCGGCATATGACAGGCAATCAAGCCTTGTTGCAAGACTTTAAGTTAAAGGATGGTACTCATGTTGCTTTTGGAGGTGATGCAGGGGGAAAGATAACAGGAGAGGGAACAGTGTCCAATGGGATTATCAGTTTTGATAAAGTCAACTTTGCTCACAGTTGAACTTTAATCTTCTAAGTGTATCCCAAATTTGTGACAAATCTTATTCTGTTCTTTTTGATGAATCTCACTGTTATGTCTTGAAACCAGGTTTTCAGATTAGCAATGACTGGGTGATAGTTAAAGCTGCTCGAGACAGAGATGTATACAAACTGGATATGTCTCAAGTGGATCCTGCAACTAAAACTACTTGCCTGATTGCTAAAGCTTCAAATGATGAAAGCCAGCTTTGGCATAGACGTCTTGGTCATTCCAACTTCAAAAACATGAACAAGCTTGTAGCAGGAAATCATGTTATTGGACTTCCTTCCAAGAAGTTTTCAACAACTGATCATTGCTCAGCATGTCTGAAGGGAAAACAACATAGAGCGTCTTATAAGTCCAAACTGATAAACTCAAACACCAAACCACTCCAGATGTTACATATGGACCTTTTTGGACCAACTAATGTTAGGAGTATTGGTCGAAAATCATATTGTTTAGTCATCATAGATGATTATACAAGATTTTCATGGGTTTTCTTCTTCAAGCTAAATCTGAAACTGCAGATCTTCTAAAAGAATTCATTAATAAAGTTGAAAATCAACTTGAACAAAAAGTAAAGATAATAAGAAGTGATAATGGAACTGAATTTAAAAATGCTAACATTGATTTGTTTTGTGCAGAAAAAGGGATAGTTCATCAGTTCAGTGCTCCCAGAACTCCACAACAAAATGGAGTTGCTGAAAGGAAAAACCGAACTCTGATTGAAGCTGCCGATCTATGTTAGCTGATGCTAAAATTCCAATCACTTTCTGGGACGAAGCGATATCAACAGCATGTTTTGTTCAGAATAGAATCTACTTGTTAAAGATAAAAAGAAAACTCCATATGAGTTAATGTTTGACAGGAAACCAAACATAAACTTTTTAAAATCATTTGGCTGTCCAGTTATGATTTTAAACTCAAGTGATCATTTAGGAAAATTTGAAGAAAAAGCTGATCATGGATTTTTCGTTGGATATTCATCAGTTTCAAAAGCCTATCGAGTTTATAACTCTAGGACAAATACTATTAATGAAACATTCAACGTTAAATTTCTGGAAAATTCTTTTCCATCAGTTTCAAATGGTCCTGCATGGTTATTTGATATAGATTCTTTGTCAAACTCATTTCAATCTCACTTGTTTAATCAATCTGATGATTTTTCAGGTAAGAAGAACTCAAGAGGAGATCTTGGATCTTTCAGTGATGATTCAGATTCTGATGATTCAGATGATGCTCGCCCAGATTATCCATTTTTTTCATTTGTCAAGGATTCAACAATCCAATTTAATGACAATGTTCATGATGCTTCAGCTTCAGATCATTCAGTTTCAGCAGATCAAGAAGAATCACAACCTATTCCTAATGATGGTACAGAAATTGGACATCCTGAGTCTGGCACATCTTCCATTTCTGGAGATGCAATTGATCATAGTAACTTGGATTACTTTCTCAATTCACCGACTCAAGTTCCAAATTTCAATCCACATTCTTCTACCTTATTGCAACAGCTCTCCAATTTGAACCAAACTAATCTGGATGTTAATGTTCAAGGAAATGAGATTCCGATATCTCGTATCCACAAGAACCATCCACATCACAGATTATTGGTCCTCTGAATGAAAGAACTACTAGGAGTAAATCTGAACATTCCAAATGTTTGTTTATACTCTTGTTTCCTTTCTCAGATTGTTCCTAAAAATGTCACCGAGGCATTACAGGACAATGGTTGGATTGAAGCTATGCAAGAAGAACTTCTTCAATTTCGAAAACAAGAAGTGTGGAAGTTAGTGGAATTACCTGAAGGAGAAAATGCCATAGGCACAAAATGGTTGTTCAGAAATAAAACTGATGATCGTGGCATTGTAATAAGAAATAAAGCAAGACTTGTTGCACAAGGATACACACAGGAAGAAGGAATTGACTATGATGAAGTATTTGCTCCAGTTGCAAGACTCGAATCTATTCGTGTTTTCCTGGCTTATGCATCATTCATGAAATTCAAGGTGTATCAAATGGACGTCAAAGGTGCATTCTTGTATGGTCCAATCACTGATGATGTGTATGTAAAACAACCTCCAGGCTTTGAGGATGCAGAATTTCCACATCGAGTGTATAAGCTTAGCAAAGCTTTATATGGACTACATCAAGCTCCTAGAATTTGGTATGAGACATTATCTCAACACTTGATTCAACATGGATACACAAGAGGAAAAATCGATCCTACTTTATTCATAAAGAAGAATAATGATGATCTCTTATGTGTGCAAGTGTATGTAGATGATATCATATTTGGTTCTACCAGTCCAACTCTGTGCAATGAATTTGAAGAAATCATGAAATCTCGTTTCCAAATGAGTTCTATGGAGAAATCAATTTCTTTCTTGGATTGCAAGTACAACAATCTGCAGATGGTATTTTTATCAATCAGGAGAAATTTGTTGATAAACTTTTGAAGAAATTCAAACTGCATGATTGTCAGTCCATAAGAACTCCAGCTGACGTAAACACCAAGATTGAGCCTGATCCTAAAGGAAAATCAGTAGACCAAACATTATACAGATCTATGATTGGTTCTTTGATGTATCTTACTGCATCAAGACCAGACATCATGTATGCTGTATGTGTTTGTGCTAGGTATCAATCAGACCCGAAAGAATCTCACTTAATTGTTGTCAAAAGAATATCTAGGTATCTCAAAGGTAAACCAGCTTTAGGGCTTTGGTATCCTTACGAAGGTAATTTTGAGTTACATGGATACACAGATAGTGATTATGGTGGATGTTGTCAAGACAGAAAATCTACAACGGGTGGTTGTCAGTTTCTTGGACCCAGATTAGTTTCATGCCAATGTAAGAAACAAACAAATGTTTCTGTCTCAACTGCAGAAGCTGAGTACATAGCTGCATCAGCAGGATGTTCTCAAATACTTTGGTTGCAAAACCAACTGCTAGATTATGGGTTCAATTTTCTTAAAACACCCATTTACATTGATAACACTGCTGCTATGTTCATTACAGCTAATCCAGTTCAACACTCAAAAACAAAACATATCGAAATTCGATATCATTTTCTAAGAGATAATTCTGAAAAAGGTTTAATCATTTGATTCAAATAGCAACTGAAAAACAGTTGGCAGACCTATTTACTAAAGCTTTTCTACCAGGAAGGTTTGAGTATTTAGTGGAGTCAATTGGCCTTATTAACCATGTGTAAACCTGGTTACAAATTTGAATCTTTTCATGATCAAATACTTTCCTAAATCTGATATTTTCATAAGGGTAACTTTTCATAGTTATTTGCCTGATTGTTTGTGTGTGTGCTTTCTTTTATAGAAAAACAAATACAAAATTAGAAAACTCAAAACTCAAATAGAAAATTATAAATCAAAAATCCAAAAATAGAGTGCTTTTCATTTTTTCATTCATTATTTTAGGAATGAATCTGTGTTTGCCTTATGTGAGAAATGATAGTACATTAGTAAGATCAGTTACATACTTCACTCGCTAATAAAGTCTGACATGATCAGGATTTGATGTGTAGACACTATCATCTAGTATACTGAACAAGTAAATTCTTGTGATTACCCACATCCTTATGCTTGTTTGTGTATTCATCTAAGTACTTTTGAGTGTATTAGCTTATCAGATTGACTGCTTGTTAAGCTACTCCTGCTCACACCTAATGGTAATGTGACTAATCATGAGATCTGTTACAAGCATCATTTACTTCTCTGTTATGAGTCATCATAGACCTGAAGTATTGAGATATCCTCTGTTGTAAGTCATTACAGACCTGGATATTCTCCTTTGATGCAAAAGATGCCAATGTGCACAACCCATTCAAAAGGATGGTTAGAGTTGATCAAATGGTTATCCATGATCATTCTCTGTTAAATTCAGTAACATGAACTCTGATTATGCATATTTGTTAGGTAATAAGTTGAGAATATGTGCTTTCTTGCATGTCTTGATGATGGTTGATCCTCTAAGTCTTGGTATGAGTCACATCTTGTCATATACTTCTACCATACTCATGCAAGAATTGAAAAAGTAAGTGAGCTGATAGTTTGTGTCAAAACCACTCATTTGCTGTCCTTAGATCTTGTGTCTCCTTTGCTGTGATGTCACTGACCTGGAACACACTTGATCAGGATTTAATCATTGTCTATGACTATCCACAAAATTTTTTATTTTAATGTTCTGATCTTATCTAATATGATCTCACTGCATCTATGATTCTATTGTAAATATTAGATTTTCATTCTGTTTCATTTTGATTTTATGCATGTTTTCTTATGTGCAGGCAATATAACAATGTTAAGTGTGATATTCTTATGATCTATTGGTAAACTTCTAAGTTTTGAGAAACTTAAAAGTTTAGGGGGAGTAATAAACCAATAAGAATATTCTTAGAAAATCTCAGAAAATCAAAATGATCATGTTGAATTAAAAGGATGATGCTTTAATTTCAAAGCATGTATGTGTTTATCTATGATAAAATGAGCTCATAATTTTAGTAAGTGGAAAAGCATAATTTTTAGCAAGTGGAAAAGCTTCTGTGAAAAGTTGAAATCAAGACAAATATTTTGAAATATTTGGTTGTTCATTTTGAAACTAAGATGAAGGGTCAAAATGTAAAAAGTTAAACTTTGAAGGTTAAAAATGTAAATTTGAAATTTTGAGGGTCCAAATGCAAAATTCTAATATGAATGGTCAAAAATGTAAAAAGTTTAATTTTGAGGGTAAAAATGTAAAAAGTTCATTTTTGAGGGTCAAAAGTGTAAATTTGAGGGAAAAATAAAAATATGTTATATTGTTTAAATATTAGTATGAAATATTACTAATGTGTTAAACAGTGTGCAGGTGGAAGATTTGAAAAATACAAGTGCAAAAATGCATGAACAGTTGTTATATGGCTGAACAGTTGTCGTATGTTCAAACAATTGTGTATGAGAAGTTGGTTTGTGGACATTTCAGCATCATTATACTACTGAACAGTGCTTATACGACTGAACAGTCCTTATATGTCTAAATAGTTGTCATACGACTGACCTTATACGACCAAACAGTTCTCATACGACTGGCCGTTTAATGCTGAATAGTGCTCATATGTCTCACACTTAGTAAAATTTGTGACCTAATAAGACTGAACAGTTCTTAAATGACTGTACAGTGCTTATACGGCTAACATTTTTTTACTTAGTATAAAAGCATACTTGTGTTGTTCATTTCATTCTAATTTCAAAACCCTTGTAAAACCCTCTGACCTTTCAAACTCTCGAACTTTCGACCTAAAACCCTCATTCTTCGTTCATTTCGAGCACAAATCATAGATTATTGATAGAGTTTTTGTGATTGTAAATGTAAGTTTATGATTATCATTCATCTGATTTCATGTTTCAATGAAATTGTGTGATAGGCGTTCAACTCCTGTACGGTCGTTTAACCCTAAACACTTAAAAAATTTCAGATTAATCTTACAAATCGAACAAATGTGCAAAATTGATGATTGAATCTTGTTTATCTGGTGATTTCGATCATGATATTAGGTTAAACTTGTTTTAATCTGACATTTGATTGAATACCCTGTTGAGGTTCTTCGATGAACAGTAACAGGAGATGAAGAACCCAATGAAGAAGATGAACAGGTTCATGAATATTTTTAATAAAAAATAAAAAATCAATTCAAATTGATAAAAAATCATCAATTCAGGAACTTAAGAGTTTTAATATAATGATATGAGATAAAATAAACAAAAGTGTTAATTTTTAAATCAAAATCAATTTTGAAAATTCATCTTTTATTAAAATTAAGTGTTTACACTTAAAATTTAAATTTCAAGTTGATTTTAAAATTCAAATGAATTTTAACACTTCAGTTTATAATATCTTAAATCATTATATTTCTATACTCACATTAAATCATTTGCTTCAAATACACAGATTGTTTAATATTGTTGAATTTAAATGTTGCAGATGGCTCAGTTAAAGTTTGCACCAAAGCATAATATTTCTGCATTGCTTGATGAAGAAGTACAAGATGCATTATCTTATGAAGAGATGATAAGATTTCTTCTAAGAACAAAATATGTATATGCAATGTGCTACAAAACTGTGATCTATGACAGACTAATCAGACAATTCTGGAATACTGCCAGTGTTGAAATAGGTGATGAAGGCAGAAAAGTTCTCAGAGGGTTTATTACTAGAGACAGAATGATTGAAGTGTCTGAATCTTCTATCAGAAATGCTCTAAGACTAGGTCCAAATGATCCTAAGATCTCTGTGAATTGACTTTTGATGAATGCAGAGAAATTTTCATGGCTATGGGTCATCCAGACCAATTTCCTAAACAGCAATTTCATAGAGCAAGAGTCTATAACCACTGGAAACTTTTATGCTATGTCTTTCAACATTGCTTGTCCAAAAGAAGTGCGGGATGGAATTCATTTTCTGTGGACATTGCATCACCTATTGTTGCCTTAATCAAAAATCGAAGATTTAATATGTCAAGATGGATTCTTAATGGATTTGTGTTCAATTTAGAAAAAGGAACAAGACACAATACTTGATGTATCCAAGATTCCTCCAAATGATCATCAATGAGGAATATCCAGACATACATGTTTATGGTGTTGGTGGAGATCGGATGGAATTGGAAAATATGTCTGAAATGACATACAAAAAGTTAACAATGATAACAGGTGCTCAGAATGTTCCTATGTTTGACTACATGTTAAATGTAGCAAATGATGAAGTTGACATTACTGTAGAGCATTATCATTTGTTAGAGGATGAACCAATTGGTCCTGCTGATCTGATAGATGAGTTTCCTATAGAGGAAGATGATCAAGATGAGGAAGGTGATCAAGATGATGATGCTCATGATAATGATGATGATGATGCTCATGAAGATGATGATGGTGATGTAGCTGAGACTCACCAAGATATAAGTCATGAACCACCAATGTCTGAGCATGAAAATGAAGCTCAAAATAAAGATGAAGAAATAGTTGGTGATGAAGTTCATGATCAGGAAAGTGAGCATGATGAAGTTGATCATGAAATTGAGCATGAAGAGGCAGAGGCTCAAACAGAAAAAGATCATGATATGAATGTTGATAATCAAATTTTTGATTATGAGTTCATTATTCTTTTCAAATTGATCAAAATATACCAGTTTCTACAACTCATGTGGCAGTTCAAACTGATGAGATTGTAGATGTTGATGAACTTGATAGATTAAAAGATGAAAATAAAGCAAAAGAAAAGGAGATTGCTGATCTAAAGGCTGAGATTGATATGATAAAGAAAGAAAATGAGAAATTGAAAGAAGAAAGTCTTAGCAAAGATGAAAAGATTGTGGCTTATGCTAAAGACAAAGAAGATGTGATTAAAAATTTTGAGGTGATGATAAAAGACTATGATCTTCTTGAAGAAAAATTCAAGAAATTGACTGAAGAAAATGAAAGTTTGAAACAAAACTTGAAGTTAAAAGAATCTGAAAAACCCAATTCTCCTGAATTAGTGATTGTTTCAGAAAATATTCCAATTGATGTTGAGAAGATATCTGAAATGGAGAAAGGGAAGAGAAAATTAGATGAAATAGATGTTGAAGTTGTACCTGGATCATCTTCAAAGGTCCAGAGAACTGGAGAGTTAATTGAAGAAGAAATTCAAGAAAGCCAAGAACCAAGTACTCAAGATAAAATTGGTGCTTTGGAAGACTTGGAAGATGAATTTGATGATGATTGGTATAATGAAGTTCTCGATGATGAAGATATGGATGAAGAATTTGAAAATCCTCCTTTGGAACATGATCAAGGAGTTGATGATATTCTAACAGATTTTGAAGAAAGGTATAACTATCTTGTAAAGATGAAATATAACAGAGTATTTTTAGATGGGTTAACAGTTTCTCAGATAAACGATGAATATGAGAAATGTATAGCTGCAGAATCCATTGCTCCAATAGATCCTAATGAAATAGTGATTGAACATGGAGAGTGGAACAGAGAAAAAGAAAGTATTAATATTGATGAACTTTCAAGTTCTGAGCTGCACCATCCAGATCCAGAAGACATGAGTGTGTTTGCTTTACGATCATGGTTGCAAGCAAGGAATTACCCTTGGAGAAAATTAAAAAGACTTCAATCTGTATCTTTGAGAAATTTGGTTAAAAGTTTCCAAGAAACGGAGAAACAAACTAAAAAGATGATCATTTTGGATACTGACAATCCGCAATACTTGGAAATCACAAAAAGAACTAAAGTGTTGAAGCCTCAGGAAATCAAAAAATGGCAATGAAATCATCTGTTCATGAAAGGAGAAAAGAATTAATGAAGATGTTTCCAGAATCAGAAAAGCAAGCATATAAGGCATCTGAAGAACAAATTCAAATTTTGATAAATCAAGGTCAACTGGTGATTTGGTACGAAATGTGTTACAAAAGGTCAATCAGTTGCTGAATTGTTAAATGCAATGATTGCACCTGACTTCACAAATCAAGTAAAATCATAGCATGGAAGTATGATGAAGTGTTTGATGCATTTCTAATTAAAAGAGTAAATGCAATATGTGATGTGTATCATTTTTATGCTAGCATCATAAAACTTCCAGTGCAAGATCTTAAAGAGTTGAATAGATTGATGTTGATTAATCATTCAAATGCAAAAAGAGGACAAATGATGGTAGATTTGTTAAGAACAGGGTTGACCAGATCAAGTAATTTTTTGAAAACAAGATGTGATCAGGAAGATAAAGAATACTTTATGTCAATGAAGAAGAAAAGAAGTAAGACAGTGAATTAATCAGATGAAGATCACTTTATGATTGAATTTTATGACAAGTTTGTAGAAAAAGTGACAACTCCTGGCATAAAGATGATTGACGGAAATCAAAAGTCAAAACCAATTCAAAGATGGTTTTACAATTCAGAAACGTTTGAACTTAAGCTTGTGAGAAACTTAGAAGATTGGAATGAAGACATGATAACTTTGTTTGGAGCCTTTGAACTGAGGTTACTACACCCAAGTTACATCTCATTTCTATCTGTGCAGAAGTTTGACAAGTTATCAAATGAGACAGCTGAACAAGATAAAAAGTACTTTGTGTCAATTATCAATGTTCTGAGTGCTGCCATGGAAAGAATTGCTTTAAGAAAAGCTTTGGCGTATGCAAACATTGTGAAGAAAGATATTCCAGATATTGAGTTTATGAGAATATCAAGGAAAGGTGTGCTTGAATTGTATACAAAAGACTGCGGAATTCCAATTGAGCTATATGCTAATGTTGATATAGCATGTTTGTCAAAGAACACATTGGAAAGAATGAAGCAGTTAGAGATAAAAACCAATGAATCAAAACCAGAGCAAGCTGTTCTAGCAAAGAAATTCAAGTCAGCAATAGAGAATGCATTGAAAGAAACAGAGATTTACAAGAAGAAACCGATGTTCACTGTTAAAGAAGAACCTGAGGGTTTCTTTGCAGATTGAAGAATGAAGAGAGAAGATCAAGATAAAAGAAGAAGTCAAAGGATGCAGAGAAGATAAGATGAAGACAAAGACAAGATTGAAGATAAAGAAGAAAAGAAAGGATGGAGCTGAACTGAAGACTGAAGACTATGTAAATCTTAGGGGGGTATTGTTAGGTCCCTTAAAAGATTAACATTTAGTCTTTATTGTCTAAGTTTTGTATTTTATACTAGTATAGGGACTTTTTGTGTAAATTTAGTTCCTTAGGTTCTAGTATAAATAGCATAGACGTAGTATAGATTGCAAGTACTTGTATGTTTTTATGAGAACTGCTCTCTATCATTTGTAATCGTCTTTGCTATCAATGAAATATGAATTTTGTTGATTTTTCATGATTTGATTACAATTGCTTGTATTTTGCTTTGAATTGTTCATATAATTGTTACAGATTGCTCTAATTGATCCTATCACTTGATGCGACTGAAGCTTACATGTATCATGATTGATTAGAAAATGCCGCCTAGAAGAATTTCCCGTAATAATAGCCGTGGTGGTGTTGCCCAAGAGGCGGAGGTAGAGGAAGAGGTGTAGGAGGTATGGGTGAAGCACCCAAAGGAGGTAGTGAAGGTGGTCAGGCTGGTAATAACCATGGTGCTGGAAATCATGATTGCTCAACAGCTACTTGCGCTCGTCCCCACCATAGTGGCACAAGTAAGTGACAACATCATGAACCACGATAATAGGGGTGACAACAATGGTAATGGAAATAATTATGGAAATGGTGTGATGATGAAAATGGTGAGAAGAGATACGAAGGCAAAAATGGAAAAAACAACAAAGAAGGAGGCGGTCCGGATAACGCGAATGGAAAGAGCGAATAATGGTGATGCTAATGGAGGTGGAAATAGAAACATATATGGTGATGGTGGATGAAGGAGGGGGTGTACATACAAGGAGTTTGTGGCTTGTAAGTAAACCCAAGTATGCTACATGTTCATTGCAGGGAAAGGCGTTGGCTTGGTGCAACATCCAAATTTAAGCAAGAGGTAGGGAGACAGCGATGCAGATGACTTGGGATGAATTCAAGGAGTTGATCACGAGGAGTATTGCCCTAGCAATGAAATGCAAAAGTTGGAGCATGAATTCTGGAACCACACCAGTGGGAGTTGGATACGCGGCGTACACATATCAATTCATGAACAAGCTATACTCGTTCCACACTTGGTGACACTAGAGTCTAAAAGGATCGAAAGGTACATCTGGGGATTGGCTCCTCAAATCCGAACAATGATAACTGCAGCCGCTCCTCTACAATCCAAAGCGCAATTCTAAAAGATGGTACTTTGACTGATGAAATGATAAGGAATGGAGTATTGGGTAGAGGAGGAGAGAAGAGGAAAGATACAGGGGATACTAGTAGACAGAATGCTGGGAAATTTGATAAGAGGGCGAAGGTGATGAGAAACTTTGTGGCGGTGAACTAAGCGAGAAAGGACTACGTTGGGCCACACCCCAAGTGCAATAAGTGTAATTTCACCATCCGTAAGCGGCGCCGTGTCGAGTGTGCATAAATTGTAGATGCCCAGGACATGTTGCAAGGGATTGTAGGGTGGTGCCTACCTTGGTTGCACTAATAAACGTAGTTAATCCAGTGGGAAATGTTAGGGTTTGTTACGAGTGTGGAAGCCTGATCATTATCAGAATGTGCCCTAGGCTGAACGGCCCCGGGTCAACGTGTGTTGAAATCGATATATGGATCGAATATGAAATCGTTTTGTTGTCGTTTATCCTATCTGTGATGCGGAATCTCACAGATCTATTAATGATTTCGTGATGATCAGTATTCAAGAGATGAACATGAATGTATGATGATGAATGAATGATGAACAATCAAGAACATAAATTGAAAAATATTTCATTCATTCATATGTATGATATCAATATGATTACAAGGGAGTTTGTGAGAAAACAATCTCACACACACTCAACCTTGAATTCTCTCATGTTAGAGGAATTCAAAAGAGTTGCAAGAACACTTTGTCACACACACTCAACCTTGAATTCTCTCTAAGTTACTGATTAC
The DNA here is from genome assembly GCA_024085815.1 of Flaveria linearis. Taxonomy (NCBI): domain Eukaryota; kingdom Viridiplantae; phylum Streptophyta; class Magnoliopsida; order Asterales; family Asteraceae; genus Flaveria; species Flaveria linearis. The sequence continues at coordinate 17,557,431 of CM044012.1, forward strand.
ACCTTTTGGTGTGTTTTGCTCTCTAAAGCTCTATTCTCCCTTTTTTACTATTTTCTTATCTATGGAGTATAAATGACTAAGTGTAGTCATTTATGCTTTTACAAAAATAAGAAATATTACATTTAAGCACAAAATGATTACACAAATATTTTTCTAAGCCTGATAAATTCTCTGTTGCTGATGCGTGATGCCAGGTGCTGACTTCAGGACGACCACTAATGTTGACTGTTGACTTTAACCACGGTTGACAAAGTTTGACCAAGTTTGACTTTGGTCAATTTTCTTCGTTTTGATCATATCTTTATCAAATCTTCACCGTGTCGGTTTTGGTAATCATCATGAGATTCGACACTTAGGTTTTGGTAAGTATCATCTTCAAATATTCCAACAGTACTCCCCCTAAGATGATGATGCCAAAACCTCATGATTATCAAAACTTTGGATGTTGATTGATGTGCAGTCTTGAAGTGCAGTCTTCTCCTCCTTTTTGGTAGCATCTTCTTAGAAGCTTCATAAAAAGGAATAAGAAAACGACTTTGTTCCGGCACATAAAGACTTGGTTTGCACTTGATGTATGTTTTATCAGCTTGATCTTCTAGTCACATTTTGAAGACTTGAAGATACACCTATTTGCATACACTGTGGATTGCACAGGTAGCAATATCAGTAGCTTATCTCAATTTTAGAAGTGAAGGAGAAGGATCAAAAATTCTTCAGACTTAACATATAGTCTCCCTTAACAAAAGCTTTGGAAGGTGAGGAACTTTTGTGTATGAGATACCAAGAGGAGGATTCTTAGTTCTCAGCAACTGGCAGGAGATCTTTGAAGGAAGCAGGAGTGTTCTTTTGACATCTTGAACTAAATAAGAAACTCAGGCATGTCATGCAATTCATCACCTGCAAAATTCTAATCCTCTCGGTAGAGGTATTGCATGGAAGTTTCACTCCTGAATCAATAACATAAGTAAATCTGCCAAAACTAAGAAAAATACTAAAAAATGACAAATCTTTTTGGTATTTTATATTTTTTAAATTAGGATATTTACAAGCATTAATCCTTCAACTGCAATGAGATCATACTAATCCAAAATCCTCTACATCTTGGAATTTAAAGTTTTGAATAGACATACACGAAGAACAAAGTTGATTATAAGTATGTTTATCCACTTAAACTCATGCAGGGATCTATTTACTACACTTTGTGATATTTATCATGTTTAGATTTGATTAGATATGCTAATTGAGTACCCCACACTTAGAAGTATGGAAGAGTAACCCCCCTTATGAAATACAAGGTGACACTTTATCACAACTTGAACCAGGCTACTTAGAGTATAAATTCTCATGATTTGATCCACTTTGGGATTCTTTTATACTTCACTTTGGAAGTTGATCCACATTGGGATTCTTTTTAGCATTTGATCCACACTGGGATTCTTTTTAGCATCAACAATTTTAGTGCAAGGTCAATTAGGTCTGTGCTCAGCACAACAGAAGTTGTCCTCATGTTTACTCCAGGCCTGTATTTACATACATGAAGGAGACACAGACGCTTTTATCAATGAGAAGTTTATAAAACCATTTTCGCATGGTGTGTTTAGGTAATCACACAAGCAAACACTTGGAAAAGTTCTTTGCTTACCAATACCCTAAGATGGTTTTGGTCCACAATGCATATTGATTTAGTTAATCACAAATATGCTTATCTTGAATCCAAGCTGAGCCTACTAACATATCAAACAGAGTCTTGTCAGTCTATATTGATTTGAAAAATAGATGCAAAAAATAGTAGATGAATGTACTATCATTTCTCATACAAACGCAGGAAGATTCAATAAAAATATTTTTGGATTTTTCTTGATTTTCTATTTCTTTTTGGATTTTTGGTTTTTGAGAAAAAAAAAGAAATGGCATATGTGTTATCAATGCAATAGAGATCATTAACAGTTAGTCCATGTAGCAATGTACTCAGACTAAGCAGATGGAATGAAAAATCGGTTGTTTCTGCATTGCAATCATAGTTTCTATTAAACATTAATCCTGCATTGAATCATGGTTAATCTCTTCTCCATTTGGCTTATTTGCATCATAAACATCATGAGCAGGAAGAACGTTCCTGTCATGGGAAGGTATCAGCCACTGCTAACTCTTCTAGGGTTGGCAGGCCTCCATAACGTCCCTATCACACGAGCAAACCAGTTAGATATTTCAACCTAGGCCATAATTGTCCTGAGCTGTCCATTAGATTCAACACGAGCAAAACACTGTATGATTTTGCTTTATCTGATGATGTATCACATTCACCTCCTGAAATCGTTTTCTTTCTCCTACATTGTTTTGATTTTAAACCAACTGACTCAACTTTAGTTTGTCTAACAAAAGGAGTTTGTTTGGCCTTTGAAAATCTTTGGTTGGTTTAGAAAATCTATTTTGCTTGTGAAAGTTTTGTGGGGGTGTAGCAAATGATCTTTTTTCCTTGATCATGTTTGTTTATTCTGGGCAATGATCATATTCATCATAAGAATCATAATTATGATTATAATAATTTGATGGATGTGATCTTCTATGATATCCATTATACCAATCATTATTTCTATATGATTCATACTTACGTTATGTGTATGATCTAGGACAATGTCTTAGTGCCCAATAATCATGAATATCATAATTCTAGGATAATGTCTTAGTGCCCAATAATCATGAATATCATAATGTTTAAAATCATACCCATGTCGATGTGATCGAGGAGAAGAGTAGCTATGATGTTTGTTGTAGTACTCATGCTCCGATCTTGGTGAGTATGACTCTGATGAATGATAAGATCTTTAATCTCTTCTGTGATGTGATGTTAGAGAGTTGTTGTATGAACACACTGAAGTGTTATGATGCTAAATATCACAATTTAAGCAGTACGGAATAGGTCTAGATCTTCTTTCCTTAGGCTTAAATGATAAAGTTGGATTTGCTTGGAACTTCATAGCCTTTTGTCTTGTTTGTTTTGTTGATTTCTCTTATGAGGACATATATAAGTATCACTCTCAGTGTTTTTACATTCTGAATTGTTATGAGAATCTGAATTACATGTCTCATGGAGAATTGTTTGTTGTTTTGGAGTTATTAATATAGCTTTTGACGTTGATGGTTGGTTTGGATCAGGTGTAGAAGACTTAGTCTTACTGTTCTTCTTTCTTTTAGATCTAGTCTTATTCCTCTTAACCTGTTCTTTGATTTCTTGTACCTCAAGCTTTTATTTGCTCTTTAACTCCATCTTAATCTTTCATTTAGTTCAGCCTAGGCAATTCTGATTCAAGAAATCCTGCTGATTTGAATTTCTCATTGAGAACCATAGCCTTTTGTTTGTTGTTAGGCTTTACTGTTTGGATTTTTGTGGTTGTGATTGTTTTGGATTGCTTTTGTCAATGACATGATTAATACATGTCAATGTTTGTTTGTTTCTTTGGTTGATTTCTACATCACTATCATCACTTATAGGATCTCCATTTGGATCATCATAGGAATGAAAGGTTTCATTCTTTGGTGATTCTGGTTTGAAGTACAGCTTTGGTGTTGTTTCAGGAGAAGTGATTTGAGTGATGTTGGATGGTTGTCTATTTGATGATGATCATGCATATTTGAATCATCTGATGATCTAGATAGGTTGGACTCACCTAGATTAGATTAGCTTATTTTGTCTTTTATGTAATAAGACTAATGTTAGATGATTTACATTTATGTAACTAATGTCAAGTATGTTTTATCTTTGTTTCGCACTGACCCAGTGAAACTACTAGCGAATCTATAGACTCGCTAGTGGTCAGCTGATAAAGGTCACCGGCGAAACTGTTGTTCGCTGCCGGGTGAACCTACGTTCTGGTCAGGGTAGTTCGCTCAAGCGAAACTACCAGCGAATTTGTCACTGTTTATATATTTGCAACTCTTGTGACTTTGTGAGCAAGTTTTGCCAAACCTAATCGAATATACTTTTGCATTACTATGTTCATAGCATGTTTGGGCTGGAATTGCATTTGTTTTCACATCTTTGAGCCTTATTTGTTAGTATTGATTGAGTTTGGATCATATGGTTATATTTTGAAACTCATTTCTATGTTTTGCTCTGTTGATTAAATATTGTGGGTATCTCTGGGTTCGTCATTCATTAGCACTGAAATCGATCACCGATGGACCAACAATATGGTATCAGAGCCATTGTGCTCTTGATTTGTTGAGTTTTTGGGGTTTTTGAGGTGTTTTGAAGAAAAAGTTTACTGTTCCATTTGATTTTAATCATCAAAGTGTGTTTTGCTTTCAGAAATCCATAGAAAAACCGTTGTTCTAGTTGTAAGGAGATATCACAATCATCCAATCACTAATTCATAACGATTTGGATGAGTTCAGAGTGATTTTCTGACCGAACAGGAGTGTCTGTTCATCGGGCGAATCTATTTATCTTTCAGCGGATCTATCACCTTCCCAGCGAATCTATTTCACCCTGTGGTTCTAGCGAATCGGGACTTACTGAACGAAAGTTCACCTTTGTTGCCTAATTCTCAAGCGAAGATACTGTCGAATTACCACTGTCACACCCCCGCTGATAGCGGAAACACGGGGAATGCGAGCTAGACGGGATCGTCATAACACATGGTATGAACAGAGTAGCAATAATAGTATGATGACAAGCGTGTCATGACGATACCCGAGCACAATCGGAGACTTGTGTCGTGTATAATCAAGGTTCACGACAGCATAGCCATAAACATGACATAAGATGATCATATAAACATTAATAACGACTTGCATTGTAAATTCCCATAACTCGGGAACAAGTGTACAATGTACAAGTTTGAGCAAACAAGATATTCCAAAGGTTAATGTTTACAAATGCTTAGTTCTCCAAAATATGTCCTAGGGTCTCCTCTAAAAGGCAGCACTCCTAGATCTTCAGTTCTCATTGTTACCTGAAAAATATGCTCAAAAAAATTTCAACAATAATGTTGGTGAGCTTCGCAGGTTTAAATTGTAAACATGTAGTTGATGCTGTATAGTGTTGTAGTGGAATACCGTGCATACATTTATAAGCAAGCAAGATCACATACCATGAGTTTTATACAACCAAACCTAATGACGTACACACAACAACTTGTCAGAATATATTCACCCCAGGCCCGTTCCTGGCAGTAGGGATGGTACTCACAAGTAACCATCTCGTCAAGGGTGGGGTGTCAACCCAGTAGTACTACTAATACCTATCTGTTGGTTCCAACACCGGAATTAATGGTTGTAAGACAGTCCAAACAGTAACATCATGTATGTATCAGATAAGTACTCACAAAACAGTATCACGTTGATTCCAAGTATGAAAATTTGTATGTATATTGTACAGCATTGAAAACGTATGAGCATACTTTTCCCCATGTTTGTAAAAGATTGAAACAATTGTATAAGCGTAAAAAGGGGCCACGAAACTCACTTGTTAAGTGGTAAGTATGTCTGATGAAACTTCCCAAACTTGTATGTATGTATGAACAGTCAATCACCTATTGACAGTTATGTTAAGAATTAATCTTATGAACTACTGTTAATAATATTGTTTAATTGAGTCGGGTCGTTTCGGTTCGGTCGTGAGTAGTACACACAAGCAGTCACACACATCTTAGTCTAGATTATTTTAAATAGTATGTGTCTGTTAATAGCATTGACTTTAATCTTTGTGATCAAGCTATGACACTTTATTATATTACATTATCGTCGTGAGATATCCGAAGAGGGGATCCACACACTCACACACCATTAAGTCATACAGTAGGAACGGACGCACGACCGACACTCCATTCGCACGAGTGGACTTTCAGTCGTACGAATTAGCTACTTTTGTACGATTGAACCTTCATTCATGCGACTAAGCATTCAGTCGTACCATGCATCACAAGTCGCACGGCCCAACAGTCAACCGCGCGAATCAACGTCCCTTCGCGCGAATCGGATTCATTCGCGCGATTGGATATTATTTCACGCGACAAACCTTTGATCGTGCGATTCACACACTCGCACACACATACAGTCACATGACCTAGTCACGCGACAACCCCTGTCGCGTGACAACTCCATTCGCGTGACAACACCAATCGCTTCCACCGACAGCCGCGCGACACAACCGCGCGACTTACCCAATCGCACGCTCAACTCGCACATACACATGCAGTCGCACGCCCCTTTCGCGCGACAATCCCAGTCGCGCCGACGGGGGTCGCGACTGCAGGAAGTTGCAGGTCGGCCTTCGGCTGCCCGAACACGAGTGTTACCCAACCAGAACCTCCAGAACTCATATTCTAACCTATCTAGACAAGAAGCACGCAGAAACAAGACATACAAGTCCACACGACCTCATGTGCTCGGATGAACCCGAGCACCCGAAAACCCTAAAAAACGCAGAGTAAACGCAAGAAAAGGGACGACCGAGGTCGTCTACCTGTAAGAAGCATGTAGACTCAGCTGTAGTCGAAGTCTTGACGGTGAAAACGAGACGAAATGGGCGATTTGTGCAAGATGAGAGAGAATGGAGATGGAGGTGAAGAGGAGAGGAACAAAAATGGGGGGGATATGGCGGGAAAAAGGGTATTATACCCAGCCAAGTTTCGCAAATGTCAAGTTTAGTCCTTGCACTTAGCTCCGAATCGCCCAAACTGGTTTCGGTTGAAAATGAAGCAAACACGCGCGTTATACTAATTATAAGGATGTATTTAGTGTTGTTTATTTATATAACATAATATAATTAGTGGTGTCGGTTGTGGTATTAGTGAGCGTTTGGATGGTAAGGTCGTGAATAAAGTATCACAAAAGTCTGAGAAAACTAAACAAGTATGGTGACCTCACAAATAGTCTGTGAAGATGAAGAAATTGAACGCTCTAAGAATAGTTAACGAGATTTCACGTTAGATGACAACCCTTGAAGTGACGGATGTCACAACCACTAGAACGAAAGTTCTACTAGTTCTGCGAACTTGTTGAGCGAACTAGAGCTTCCATAGCACTGATTCGAGTGAATCTGTTGTTAGTTTTGGCAAGCGATTACGAGCGAATTTACCAGCGAACTTAATGGCGAATATATAAGCGATCTGATTTGATTTTATCATGTCTACTTCAATCGTGAATGTGACTGATATGAGTGTGTTCAACCAAATGGACCACCGAGGCTTATCAACGATAAGAATTTTAAGGACTGGAAACGTTGCTTTGAAGGCATTCTTCTTCTACACAGATCATGGTCAATGGGAAATCTATCATAAATGGTCTCACATACCAACAACTACTGTCGGATTGTTACTTCACCAAACCAGGATACTAGTACTTATACTAAGATTGACATTAAGCGCTTGATCGAGACAAGAAAGCTCTTGGAGCTTTAATTCTGTGTCTGCATCAGGATCTATAACAGGTTTGATGAACACACATACTGCTAAGGATTTTATGATGCGTTATGCGAGTTTTATGATGGGAACGAAGATCTGAAAAAAGACAAGAAAGCTCAGCTCATAAGGAGTTTAACTCATTCGTGCGATACAGCATGAGACACTAACTGATATAACAAACCGCTTTTTGTACGTTTCGAGCAACCTGAAGAAGTATGATGAACAGCTTGGCAATCATGAGCAAGTGAGTAAACTGTTAGACTCTTTTCCTGCTTCAGTAGAGTCTGCAAATCAAATTGCTCAGCAAGAAAGGAACTTTGCTGATTACAAGTTGATGGATGTTATCAACAAGTTAAAATCATTTGATCTTGATGTGAAGAGAAGAGAGTATAATCAGACCATGATGTTCCCAATGTCCCTCCTCAAAATGCTGCATTGATTTCATCCGCTGCAAACTCTTATTATTATGGTGCAGCTTGTGGGAGTTCATCTGGTAATGGTGGCTTTGTTAACTCTATGTATGGTAAAAATGTCAACTGGTAGTGGTTCCAAGGATGCTGGGTCAAGTTCAAATGCCTTAGTTTCTACTCAAATTCCACATGATACTATGGCAATGTTTGGGTTATTTGTGAACAGTTTGAGGCTTTGATTGCTGGAGAATTGAAGGGACGAGGTATGACAGTGGAAGAATGTATCAGGTTGATCCTGATGATCTTGAAGAAACCGACATTCAGTGGCAAATGGCCATGCTTACTCTTCATGCTAGGAGGTTTATAGAGAGAACCGGCAGGAGAATTTTGGAAACCAGAGTCAGAACAACGCCCTAGGATATGATAAATCTAAGCTCAGGTGTTTCAACTGTAAGCAGCTTGGTCATTTCAAAAGAGAGTGTCCTTCTCCCATTGTCACCCGAACTGTTAATTCTGGAAACTCAAGAACCATTCCAGTCATGGACAAAGTTGAAGAAGCTAAGCCCAAGAAAGAAACTGCTCTGTTGACCAACTTTGATTGGAGTGCAGAAATTGAAGAATCAAAGGAGGAAATCAACCATGCTTTGATCACTGAGATAGTGGAGGAACATGCTCTTGATGATGGTACATTGACTGTTTTGATCCTTTCAAGGAGTTCTATTGTGAAGCTGATATTGATGTTGATTGCAACAGTGAATCTGAGGTAATTCAAATCAAAGATTAAGGAATGTGCTGGTGTGGTTCAGAAAGCTGTGGTTCAAGAAGATATGGTTCACACGGTTTGGTATGTGAAGCTGTTAAGGAAGAGGTAAACTGGTTCGTGAATCTGCTGCAAAGGAAGCTGGTGAAAAGAGGAGCTGAACATGGAATCAATGATTGAAGAAGCCAAGAAAGCAGCTGTGGAGGAGTACAAAAGAACACTCCTTATTGCCAATGTGATCGTGCTCTCGCGGTAGAAAAACTGGTAATGGGTCTTCCTTATGATATTGTTGAAGACATGTGTTCCTCCGCATGCAAAATCCGTTTAGTCGGTATATATAAAGCTAACAGGTTACTTATAATGAATGAAAATGAATTAAAGAAACCAACAAAGAGCTTAAACAGAATGAGTCAAAGTATTTTGTCAATTAAGAGAAGCTTTGAAAGAAAATGAACACTTAAAAAGGACTCTTTTGGAAAAGAACTGTGAAGTTAACTATTTAACTGAACAAGTTACACTCGCCGAATTTGAAGTCAGAAAACTTAAAAATAAATTAGAACAGTGGTCACTTTCGAGCATGAAAAGGGAGGAATTATGCAAAAAACAAAGGGGGGCAAGAATCAAGACCGGTTTGGGTAATGAAAATGATGCATCGGTATATCCTCCACCTAGTACTTTCTGTTATTCTCCTATGCCCACTCCTCATCCTTCAAATGAGTTGATACAAGAGATTATACAGAATGATACTAACAGCTCTATTGCAGGTTTAGAAGGAGATAATTCTAAGGAATTGCGAGAAGGATATATTATGGTGGCAGTAGTGGTCTTGGCAGCTCTAGTAGTCATAATTTTAATTCCAAGAAGTCTGTTGTAGACATTAGCTTAAGTAATCATTTTGTGTCTAGTGGAACTATTTTGGGTTCAAACTATGGGGCATGTAATAGTAACTTAGGATGTTCTGTTTCAGACACTTGTGATGACGTGAATGTTTTAAATTCCTCATTTGATGCTAATGTGTGTATGAATGATGAAGCTCAACTTTCAGGTCATGTCTCTGAAAGTCAAACAAAAACAAATTGCTTTAACAAATTCTTCTCTCATCCAATTCCATCTTTTACACCAATAAGGATTTCAAAACCAAAAGATAAAGAAATGTCTTCTTCCACTGAGAATAACAGGGATAAAATTGATCAAAAATCAGTTAAAGCGGAAGTCATTACTGGGAAGTCAAAAGAGCCATATGACTTGTACAGTGATTCAGATTCAAAATTGTCTGAATGTGATGAAGAAATATCTATTGATAGAATTCCTTCATCAATTGTTCCAAAACAAGGTTGAGATCTCATTGTTTTAGATGTGGAAAGGATGATCACTTAATAAAGCAATGTCCTGAATCAGGTGGTAGTAATATACAGACTAAATTTTTGGAACTAGATTGACAGATTTTTGAATGGTTTCTTTTGCAGAAGATCTGTTACTCCAAGACCTAAGTTCACTAAGGCTTGGGTCCCAATTTCCAAAGTCTAACCATTTTTTTAAATGTCAGGAACATTCAGAGGCCGCTGTAAATAGTTATTGGCATGTAGATAGTGGATGTTCCAGACATATGACTGGGTTGAAGGACCTGCTGACAAATTTTAGAATAATTGATGGTGGCTATGTTGCTTTTGCTGGAGACAAGAAGGGTGGAAAAATGATTGGCCAAGGAGATGTCTCAAATGGATCCCTTACTTTGAGAAAGTCAACTATGTTCCAGAATTGGCGTTCAATCTTCTCAGTGTATCATAAATCTGTGATAAAAATATTCCCGTGATGTTCCTTGCCAACGAATGTCTGTTCTTGAAACCAGAGTTCTCTATCCCTAAGAAATGGTGATCATGCGAGCTCCAAGGAGAAATGATACCTATTTGTTAAATATGGGATCAAAAGAATCATCTTCCACCGTGACCTGTCTTTTATCAAAAGCTTCTTCTCATGAATCTTTTCAGTGGCATAGAAGATTAGGGCATATCAATTTTAAATTGATAAATAAGTTAGTTAAGAACAATTTGGTCAGGGGACTACCACTGAAAGATTATTCTGTGGTAGAAAAATGTATGGCCTGTGCAAAAGGAAAACAACACAAAAAGCCACATAAACTTAAATTCAAAACTCAATTTCACATCCCCTCGAATTGTTACATACTGACTTATTTGGCCCTATCAGTGTTAAATCAATTGCTAAGAAATCTTATTGTCTTGTTGTGACAGATGATTACTCAAGGTTCTCTTGGTGAGATTTCTGACTAACAAAAGTGAGACTGCTGAGGAGTTGATGAAGCTGATTCCGCTGATTGAGGTTCTTGGGAAAAGGAAGATTCAAGCCATCAGGAGCGACAATGGAACAGAATTCAGAAACCACATCTTCAATTCATTCTGTAAGCAAAGGGGTATTCTCAGACAGTTTAGTGCTGCCAGAACACCTTAACAAAATGGTGTTGCTGAACGTAAGAACAGAACACTAATTGAAGCAGCTAGGACGATGTTGATCGAGTCAAAGCTTCCGATTATCTTTTGGGCCGAAGCAGTTATTTGTGCAGCTTACGTTCTGAACCGGTATTGATCGTCAAGAGCAAGATGAAGACATCATATCAGTTGTTCCGAGGAATTAAGCCTCTCATTGATTTTCTGCGCCCTTTTGGTTGCTCTTGTACTCTGTTGAATACTCAAGTCCAGAATACGAAGTTTGGTGCCGTCTCTGATGAGTGTTTCTTTGTTGGGTACTCAGAAACACAAAAGGCGTATCGTGTGTATAACAAACGGACGCGGATTGTGCAAGAGTCCTACTATGTCGACTGGCAAGAATCTAACTCAACAAGCATTGGAAGTGAGCCTGCATGGTTTTATGATTCTACCACTGTCTTCAAATCATTTAATTTGCCAATTCCCGATGATGATGACGTCATTCCTCACTCTCCTGTGAATCTTATTCCACCACAACCGCAACCGTCTGCCACATCATTACCACCCACTTCATTTGATATCCCATCTCCACCACCTCCACCATCTCAACCATCTTCATCTAATCCTACAAATTCATCCACATCTTCATCCATTCCAAATTCCCCTATCGATCCAATCCCCACAAATTCATCTCTTCCTTCACAACCATCCACTTTCGCATCCACATCTGAACAAAACCCTTTATTGCTTAACACTAATTTTAAAACCTTGAAAGATCACCCTCATGACTACATCATTGGATCTATCACAGACGGAGTAAGGACTCGGAGTCAGAGTGGGTTGATAAATGAGTGCCTTTATGCAGCTTTTCTATCCCAGATTGTTCCAAAGAATTACAAACAGGCACTTGAAGACCCAAGTTGGGTGGACTCTATGCAGTCTGAGTTGTAGCAGTTCAGAAAGTTGAAAGTTTGGGAGTTAGTTGATCTTCCTCCAAACAAATGCCCCATTGGTACCAAGTGGGTATTCCGGAATAAACCAGATGATCGTGGTGTTGTTGTCAGAAACAAAGCCAGATTGGTTGTTCAAGGATTTGCTCAGGAGGAGGGGATAGACTACACTGAAGTGTTTGCTCCAGTTGCTCGGATCGAAGCCATCAGAATTTTTCTTGCACATGCAGCTAACAAGAACTTTAAAGTTTTTCAAATGGATGTGAAGTGTGCATTTCTATATGGAGACATTGATGAGGAGATCTATGTATGTCAGCCACCAGGTTTCGAGGATCCAGATTTTCCAGATAAAGTATACAAGCTAGACAAATCTTTGTATGGGTTGCATCAAGCTCCCCGCATCTGGTATGAGACCTTGACACAGTATCTGCTCAGCAAGGTTTCTCTCGTGGGACTATAGATATGACACTATTCAAGAAGGAGGTTGATGGTGAGATGCTGATTGTTCAAGTGTATGTAGATGATATTATCTTTGGATCAACAAATGAAAAGCTGTGTAAAGAATTTGAAGAAGTGATGAAGGATCGCTTTGAAATGAGCATGATGGGGGAGATGTGCTTCTTCTTAGGGTTGCAGGTGGAACAGAAGCCTGAAGGTATTCTTATTCACCAAGAGAAGTACATCAAGGAAATCATCACAAAGTTCGGCATGGATGCTTCAAAGCCAGAACTTACTCCCTTCACTGCTCAGACATGCTTGTCTCCTGATGATAATGGGAAGTCCGTGGATGCTCATCGATCTGACTGCAAGTCGTCCAGATATCACATTTGCCGTGTGCTACTGTGCTCGTTATCAAGCCAATCCCAAAGAATCACATGAGCTAGCTGTTAAACGCATTTTTCGTTACCTTAAGGGTTCCTCTCGTTTGGGCTTTGGTACCCAAAAGGTGGGAATTTTGATTTACATGCTTTTTCTGATAGTGATCATGGTGGTTGCAGGATTAACAAAAAGTCGGTCACCGGTGGATGTCAATATCTGGGTGACTGTCTTGTTTCGTGGCAAAGCAAAAAGCAAACAACAGTGTCCTTATCCACGGGAGAAGCTGAATATATCGCTGCATCAAGCTGTGTTGCCAAGTGCTCTGGATTCAACACCAGATGATGGATTATGGCATCAATTTCCTCCACACACCGATCTTCTGTGACAATGAAGCCGCTGTTGGAATTGCCAAGAATCCAATTCATCATACTCGAACCAAGCACATCGAAACAAGAATTCATGCCATCCGTGACGCCCAGGAAAAGGGGTTTATTGATATCATTCCCATTGAAACAAGAAAACAAAAGGCTGATCTTTTCACAAAAACTTTTGATAAACCACGTTTTTATGAACTGATCTCCATGTTGGGATTGATATCTTTCTGACAAATCTTTTCCCGAAAATAAAATCTGTTTAACCCGTATGTATGTACATATTTGCTTAAGGTCTTGTTTTTGTTGTCTGCCTTGAGAATTCTTATGTCCCATATCTCTATACTCTTCTCTTACTTTAGTTGTTAAGAAATCATGAAAAACAGAATTTTCTATTAAGTGAGCTGTTAAATGAAAATTTCGGGGAGATATTAATGCTAATAATAAGTTTTTTTAATTTTTTTATCTCTCAGGAATTCAAGAAAATGAAGTAAGCAAGAGGGAACATCTTATGCTGGGATATGCATGGTAGACTCATCCTAAAAACGAAGTAAACAAGTGATCATGCAGCCAAATTAAAGATCATAACTCAGTAATAAGGATTATCCTCATGATATTTTGGTTTGCACAAAGATACAAGTCTCGTCTAAAACTTGGTAGAGTTGCTAATTGATGTCTTGCTCCTGTACTGAGTTTACTTTTGGGATTAGGTTATCAATGTGAAGCTTATGGTGTTTCCCACTGGGATGGTGACTCGGTGATAATGCCCTCTAAGTCAAACATTAAATAATCTCAATAGCCCATTATTGTATATACATTCATACATTAGATAGAAAAAGATGTGTGTTTATCTCCTCTGCTATGCGAAAGCATTGACCTGGAGTGATGATCTTCTCTGCTATGCGGTGGCATTGACCTGAAGCTCTTCTCTGCATGCTAATTGACCTGAAGCTCTCATCAATTAGTTGTAGGCTAAGTCTGCGTCTAATGTGTATACCTTGCATATATGTGTGTCTGCATCTGTACATTATAGTGTCCCATATGTATATTATGCTAGTCATTGTGGTTGCATTTAAGTAGATTCAGTATAGTGATCAGGCAAAATCAATGATTATGCTCAATAAACCTTGATGACGAGACTAGTTCTTTATCAATTATCAGTGGGGACCAAGTTGCTGAGTTACTAAGACAATTCAGAACATGATAAACAGTTGCAGATCATGAGTTGAAAAGAACAGGGAATGGGTTTAAGCGGACAAACATATCAGCAATCTCGCTAAGTCATGACCCCTCTGAAAAACTTCGAGTAAAAGATGATATTATATCCTTTTACCATTTATTTTTATTTTTATTTTTTTTTTATTATTTCTTATTTTGTTTTTAATTTTATTTTAATTTTAGTCTTATTTTATTTTCATGAGTTTTGATATCATGGGGCAATAAAGTATTCAAAAGGCAAATTTTCTTATTTTATTTTATTTTATTTTAACTTATTTTATTCTTATTTATTATTGTTGATTATTTTTTTTAATTTCTTAATTTTAATCTTATTTTAAATTTTGTCTTTGAGTCGGGCGAAATTAAGATTCGCCAGAGCGAACCTATAACTTCGCCGGTAAGCTCGACCAGTTGTAAGTCAAGCGAACATGTTGATGTTACCGGGCGAGATTCGCTACAGCGAATCTATGTTCTATAAAACGCACAGTGAAAGGGAAATTCCACACAGTAACTCAAAAACTTAAAACCCTTGTTCATAGTGCGAATTTCAGATTGTCTCTTCAGTGTTGATTTCAATACGTGTTGTTTGCTATAAAGGGTTAAGGTGGGTGTTGCGAACAATGCTAAACGATTTAATCGGTGTATTTTACTTCGCATTGTGAGATTTAGCAGGTTCGCTTGGGTTAGGGTTTGGGAACCTCGTCCAGCGAATTTGCTGATCTTCATGCGAATCTGAACGAAAGTTCACTTGAAAAACGAGCGAATTTGTAAATTCACCCAGCAACTTTGCTTGTTCACTTGAACCGAGTGAAATTATAAATTCACCCTAGCGAACTTAATGTTTTCCAGCGAATTTGAACTAAAAGTCACTTAAGTTAAGCGAAATTATAAATTCACCCTGTAAATTTGCTGAAGTCAAGCGAAATTGAACGACAGTTCACATGAACCGAGCGAATCTATAGATTCACCCCAGCGAAATTATTGTTTTTCTGGCGAATCTATAGATTCACTTCAGCGAATTTATAGATTCACTTCAGCGAATTTATATTTATCATGTTGTATACTTACACTTTTCTAATTTGTTTTCAGCAATCATGGCTAACCTCAAGTTCGATGAAAAGAACAACACTGTAGCTCTTTTAGATGAAGATAATCCTAAAGCTGCAGGGTTCAGAGACTGCATAAAGTGGCTGAAACAGTCTCCATTCATTATGCTATCACTCACTCACCGTCTATCTACATCTTGCACATTCAAGATTTCTGGAGATCAGCCAAGCTGGATGTCAAAGCCAATCCAATCTGCATTCGAGCAAGAATAGGAGGGAATGATATTGCCATTACTGAAGAAATCATAGCCAGATGCTTCGTCTAGAAGGTGATCAGGGAGACGAAGTAGAGCTTTCTGAAAATCAAGTCATGGAAGGATTCCAAAGCATGGGGTATGAGGGACCATCCTTTGGTTCAAAGAAAGAGATAAAGAAGTCCATGCTATCTAAAGAGTGGAGATACATAGCTCACATATTCATCATGTGCTTAGACGATAGGAAGGGAGGATCAGATGGTCTCAACTTGAGATGGGCCAAAGCAATGGTGATTTTTTGCAGAGGCCAAAAGGCAAACATAGCCCGACTGATTTTTGAGTGCATGTGTGATAACATCATGGCAGTTAAGAAGGAGAAGTGGCTTCTGTATCCCAGATTTGTTCAAATGTTAGTTGATGATTTAATTCCAAACATCCCAAAGCATGGAGAAATAAAGAAACTTGCCCTGATGAGCATCAGGATATTTGCAGACTGTGCTTCTGCAAGACATGACTTCAGTGGGAAGATTACCCACTTATGGGAAAACATGTATTCAGCTGAAAGATGGGCATATATAAAGAAAGTGATAGAATCAGAAGAAAAGAGATCTGTGGAGAACAAGGAAAAACAAGAGGAAATAGTTAAAAAGAGGAAAAGGTATGCCAAAGAGAAAGAGTATGACTTTGAGGATGAGATTGAGAAGGCAATGCAAGAAATGAGAGTTGAGAAGGAGAGGAGAACAAAGAAGAAAGCTGAAGAAAGCAGTCACGCTGAAGCATCAGAGAGGAGAACAAAACACAAGCATCAGGCATTCACAGAAAACCCTCCAAGAAAAGATGCAAGATCTGAACTTGACCAAGATGTGATTAGAAACATCAGTGCCTCTGTGGCCAATGAGCTGAGCATGGTGAAGACCAAACTGATAAACCTAGAGTTGAGGGAGAAAAAGAAGGATGATATGATTGAAGGCTTGACAAAGATGGTGATGGATCAACAAGAACTGATCAAGACACTGTTCAAGGAGATAAATCTCTAAAGGAAGCGGCTGGCCTGCCAGATGTTAGATCTGAAGAGGAACTCAATGACCTCACTGATACCTCCAAATACGCATTTCTGAAGGTGGGGAGATTTTCTGTGGCAGGAGAGGGCCTAAGTTCAGCAGCTGGTACTAGTAATGCTGCAGGATCGAGTCAAAGGAAGGACAAAAATGAACAACCTGTTGATGCTGAAGGAACACAGGGTGAGGATGATGATGTGGAGATTGTGGATGCAGATTTTGTGGATTTGGGGCTTGACATTGAGAAGGATTTAACTGGTGAAGAGGTTGTGGGGGAGAAACAACGAATGGAGAAAGAAAAGGAAACTGAGATGAAGTTAGTGGATGAAGAGGAGGAAGTTGAGGAACAGCTGGTGGATTACAGCTCAGAACCTGAATTTTATGAGGTAGATGAACGTCCAGTGACCTATGTGGCTGAAACTGGGTCATCTGATACTGGAACGGTGGAGTTAGATCAATCTGATTGGTTTATTAAAGAAAAGGAGGCTGAAGAGATAACTCCACTGTTCCAGAACATCAGAAACCTAACAAGGAAAAGAGTGATAAGAAAATCTTTAGCTGGAAATACAATTCTGAGCTAAAGTTGTTTATGATCAAGAGAAGGGAGGGGGAATCTCATATCTTCACAAAAGAAAAGCTTTCAAAACTCTCCAAG
>CM044012.1:17579818-17807318 GCA_024085815.1 Flaveria linearis
TTACACAGCATTAATTTTGTTTACTATTAAACCTGCGAACTCACTTACAATTATGTTGACCATTTTGAGCATATCTTTTCAGGTGATACAATTAACTGAAGATCCTAGGAGTGCGGCCTTAGTGGAGACTCTAGGATGCATTTTTGAGACTATACAATACTTGACATACATTACTTGACATTGTTGGTCTGATTTTACACTATTATACTTTTGGATACTTATTCCCGGGTTATGGGAATTTTATTACAATGTTAATACATATGGCTATGTTGTCGTGGTTATTGACTAGACACGACACAAGTCTCCCTTGTGCCGGGTGTCATCATGACACGTTATCCATTCTATACATATCTATTTTGCATCTCTATTGGTTACAATGTGTTGTGACGATCCCGTCTCGTTACATCCCCGTGTTTCCTTCTTAGCGGGGTGTGACAGACTGGTGTCAGAGCCATTGGTTATAGAGAATTAGGAAATCACTTGACCTAGACTATAACCTATGAACCTTCATGTAGACTACATGATAGGATTTGCGTGCATCTGATATTGCATGTATGTTCCTTCTATACTTGTTCTTTTATCTCTCTGTCTTGATATTTGTTCACCCTGAGGAAAGTACTATTACTCTTTCCTTATGGGATGTCTTCTACTGGATCTACCGTTCACATGCGCACCGCATTGTTCTATTAGGTTCGGGTATCGAACCTGAAGGATTTCCACAGGTCACGCGAAGCATTTGATCTCGGATATCAAGTCTTATCCTGAGATAGTTATGCCTGAGATCTCGAAAGAAGGAGGGATAGGCAACTTTTGTTAGATTAATTGAGATTATATGCTTAGAACTTTCAGTCGTTATAACGGACTACCATTGGAATGCTATTAATTCATGGACATGAGAACTTACACGATGTGAATATGATGAATGGTGTCAATACTGTGATATTGACTTAGATTGTTGGAACTTGATAAGTGGAATTAATAATGTATCTTAAAGAGACTAAACCTTACATGTTTACTCCTTTTTATGATTAGAAAATGCCGCCTCGAAGAATCACCCGTAGAACAAGTCGCGAAGGTGAGGCCCCAAGGGGCAGAGGAAGAGGTAGAGGCAGGACACCAGGAACAGGTGGTGGTCCCGCCGGTAACAATCCAGGGACTGGAAACCCTGATATAGCTGTCATGATCGCTCAGTAGCTAGCCGCACTGATTCCAACAATAGTGGCCCAAGTGAGCGACACTCTTCTGAATCATAACCTTCACGGGGATGATGACAATGACAATGGGGATAATGGAGAAGGAGGTCAAGGTGAGGCTGGTAACGAAGGAGGAATTGAGAATCGGGTGGGAATGAGCGTAACCAAGTAACAGGGGAAGAGACTGAGAATGGTGGTACTACTGGTAATGAAATTAGGATTGTTAATACCAGACGGGGATGTTCATACAAGGAGTTTGTGGCCTACAAACCAAAGGAATTTGATGGGAAAGGTAGGGCGATAGCCCTAACTAGGTGGCTTGAGAAGATGGAAGCAGTCATTGATATAAGTGAATGCCTAGATAGTCAAAAGATTAAGTATGCCACGTGTTCACTACAAGGCAAGGCACTAACTTGGTGGAACACATAGATTCAAGCAACAGGAAGAGAATCAGCAATGCAGATGACTTGGGATGAGTTTAAAGCATTAATCACCGAAGAGTACTGTCCACTCAACGAGATGCAGAAGTTGGAGCATGAGTTCTGGAATCATGCTATGGTAGGAGCTGGGCACGTAGCTTACACTGATCGTTTCCATGAGTTGGCAAGACTGGTTCCTCATCTGGTAAATCCGGAATCCAAGAGGATCAAAAGATACATTTGGGGACTCGTGCCTCAAATCTGGGCAATGGTAATAGTAGTAGCCCATCCTACTATTCAGAGTGCGATTCTGAAGGCTGACACTTTAACAGATGAGATGGTGAGAACTGGGGTTCTGGGGAAAGGAGCTGAGAAGAGAAAGGATGTTGGGGAAGCGAGAAGGTCGAGTACCGGGAAATTGACAAACGGGCCAAGACAACAAGGAATTTTATGGCAGTGGCTCAGGGTAGGAAGGAATATGTCGGGCCCACCCTAAGTGTAATAGGTGCAACTTTCATCACCCCCAAGCAATGTCGTGCCGGGTTTGTGTAAACTGCAGACGCCTGGGGCATCTGGCGAGAGACTGCAGGGTGGCGCCGAATCAGGTTGCGCCGGTTAATGCAGTTAACCCCGCAGGAAATGCTAAGGTTTGCTATGAGTATGGAAGCCCTGATCACTACCGAAACATGTGCCCCAGACTAAATCGGCGCAGGGCAAACAAGGAAACAACCAACCACAGGTGATGGCCATAGCTGGTAATCAAGGCCCAGCGAATCAAGGAAATGCTGCCCGAGGACGTGCGTTCGTCATCAGAGCAAATAACGCCCGTCAGGACCCGATGCAGTTACGGGTAGGTACTTGCTCAATCACCACTTCACATCCATATTATTTGATAATGGGGCAGACAATAGTTTTATATCTTCTGAATCTGCTCATATGCTGGACTTGAACCCTAGTAGGCTAGAAACTAGCTACTCCGTAGAAATGGCCAACGGTAGGATTGTACAGGATGATGAGATTATTAGAAAGTGCTTGATGATATTGGAGAACCATGCTTTTGAAATATATTTGATACCTTTTGAGTTAGGGAGTTCGACGTAGTGACGTAGGCGTGGGGATGGATTGGTTGTCAACGCACGAAACAGAGATTGTATGTCGGGAAAAAGAAGTACGAATCCCCATGCCAGATGGGGACGTACTCAGGATTCAGGGAGAACGATTGGGGAGAACCCTAAAGCTTATCTCCTGCATGAAGACGCGTCGATGTTTACAAAAGCAGTGTTACGCGTTTCTGGCCCATGTAGTGGAAAAGAAGGAAGAGGAAAGAAAGTTGGTAGATATTCCTGTAGTACGAGATTATCCGGATGTATTCCTTAATGACTTGTCCGGTTTGCCCCACCTCGGTAAGTGGAATTTCGTATAGACTTGGTTTCGGGAGCCACATCGGTAGCAAAGACGCCATATCGGTTGGCACCATCAGAAATGCAAGAACTATCTAGTCAAATGCAGGAACTACTGGAAAAAGGTTTTATTCGACCGAGCCACTCACCATGGGGAGCACCGATATTATTCGTCAAAAAGAAAGACGGATCGTTTCGCATGTGCATCGCTTATCGCGAGCTGAATAAACTGACCGTGAAAAATCGATATCCTCTTCCCAGAATCGACGACCTGCTCGATTAGTTGCAAGGAGCCTCGTACTTCTCCAAGATCGACCTTCGTTTGAGATATCATTAGTTAAGAGATTTCGAGGATGATATACTGAAAACAGCGTTTAGAACTCGTTATGGGCACTATGAGTTCATTCATGCCGTTCGGACTGACTAACGCACCAGCCATGTTCATGGACCTGATGAATTGGGTATGTAAACCCTATTTGGATAAGTTCATGATCGTATTCATAGACGGTATACTTATCTACTCCCGATCGAAAGAGGACCATGAGGAACACCTTCGGGCAACATTGAGACTATTACAAGAAGAGAAACTTTTCGCCAAGTTCTCAAAGTGTGAGTTTTGGCTATGAGAAGTGAAATTTCTAGGACACGTGGTGAACGAGAATGGAATTCACGTAGATCCCGGAAAGATTGAAGCAGTGAAGAAATGGGAAGCACCACAGACACCTTCGGAAATACGACAATTCTTAGGTTTGGCTGGATATTATCGTCGTTTCATCGCAAATTTATCAAAAATCGCACAACCGTTGACTCTGCTGACTCAGAAAGAAAGAAATTTGATTGGGGACGTGCACAAGAAGAGACATTCCAAACATTGAAAGAGAAGTTGTGCAATGCGCCGATATTGTCCCTTCCGGACGGATCTAATGATTTTGTGGTGTACTGCGATACTTCACATCAAGGACTAGGATGTGTGCTAATGCAAAGGGATAAGGTAATTGCCAATGCCTCGCGACAGCTTAAAGTGCATGAAAAGAACTATACGACTCATGACCTGGAGTTGGGCGTTGTGGTATTTTCACTTAAGATATGGAGGCATTACCTGTATGGAACTAAGGGCATCATTTACATGGATCATAAGAGCCTCCAGCATATCCTGGATCAAAAGGAGCTTAATATGTGCTAGAGACAATGGGTAGAATTACTTACTAATTATGTGTATGTTTTGTTTTGTTCTTCCTTTTGTTATTATGATGTTCTATGCTTTATTATTATGCTGAATGATAAGAGGAAATGAGTTAGGTATTAATTATTTTATCCTTAAAAGCTTTTTATTAAATATATTTAGGACTTCAATTCATCATTTTTCTTTGTTTTACCATCAAACTTGAAGAAACTTTCACTTTATTACCAATTAAGCAACTAAGAAACATTTTGTTACCATTGTAGCAAGAGGGTCTGTTCAAGTGTATTTGTGTGTCATGTGACATTTTTGACAATTAATGATTGATTTTGAGTAAAATATATTTGAAATCAAGTTTACTTTTAGGACTTGAGCCTTGAATTATAGTCTTTCATATTTTAAGATTTGACATTTGAATTCTAGATCATGTTATGCTTTATAATAATTAAGAATATTCATAGGAAACCCTTTCTTTATGGAGTATGGAGCTTCCAAATCAAGCTTTTTAGATTTATATGTTACTAATTGTTTGGTTTCAAGAATCTAATGTTGAAGTTTTATATCATGTCTTTCAGGCGACATTCATATTCATTAGATTATTTAAAGATAAATTCAAAATAGTTGAAACTTGAGGGTTAATAACTTTTAACCATTCTATAAGGTCAAATGTTATTAATATTTATGCATAACAATTGCAATTAAAATTTAATGGCAAAGCCTAAACAGTACTATTGAAATTGTTTTTGTTTCTAAAACTACTTGAAACAACTCTGGTAATCTTTGACTATTTTTTGTGTAATTAGTTAAACTATTATTTCAAGTTATTGTAATGAATGTGTTTCTTTACTTTCTTGCACATGAAAGCAGTGATTTGGGAAACATTATCAAAGAATGTTAGTCAGAGCGATGGGAATCAGGGTAGTTTGTTTTGTGCCTATGTGTGTTTTCCGAAGTTGCTACTATTATTGGTAGTAATTCGGGTATCAGTAGAGTTATGCACTCTAGATATGCTCTACATTTATTCGTTTTGTTGTTTGGTTTTGAATATTTTGCTTTGTTCTGTTGTTGCTCTTTGGTCAAGATTAATCTAACACCTCAAGAAATACATGAAAAACATAGTCGAAGAACAAAGATTTAATATCAATGCTAGCTCTTTTGTAACTGATGGTGAATTGCTAACCTTTTAGATGCTTATTATCACCGTGTAAAACTCAAGTAACAAAAAGAATCCCCGCCCCAACGCAACGGCTGAGAATTAAACTAGTCAAGAATAAAAATATGAATATATAAAACTTATTATCATATATAAATTTTACATGTTTTTCACAAATAAAAGAATCAATTAAATGGAAAAAATGTGTTATGTCAAAAATTAAAACATACACTTTTCATTGTGTTATTGTAAGGTTTATAGTTAAAGACTGATGTGACCGACACAATCAAAGAGCTTCCAGCATGAATGCATGAAGTACAGAGTAGAGTTACTTCAGATTTTTTATACAACTCAGAGAAAAATATTCTAAGTGTACAATTTCCCGAAGCCAAAGACCAAATCTCCCAAATCCAAAGATGAAGTCTTCCGAAGCTTCAAAGACAAAGTCTTTCAAAGCCAAAAGACTGAAGACTTATTTCGTTTGAAAAAAGAGAAGACATGCTTTCTTTAATCACCTTTTGACATAAAGTTGAACAACTTTCCGCTACCACTTTGAAGACTCGTCAATTTATATAAGTTGGTGAAAAGATCCATGCTTTTGTCAACTGTAGATTATGGTTATTGGTCTGTAACTTTCTACTTTATACCTTTTATCAATTTGTAATATATTAGGATATGAGCTATGGCATGTTTAGTCGCAAGTCAAAAGGCAATCTGCCTTTTGACCATACATTGATCTTGCTGTCTAGATTAGTATTTCCAGATGGCTTACAAAGTATAGCCGGCTGTAGGATGTAGTATAAATTATCACAGGTTCTTGTATTTATCTTTATGTTTTGTAACACTTGTAATAGAATTTGAGAGCAATATACAACATTCTTGAAAACCATACTTATCTTGTTCTTGTTCTTTGTTCTGTCTTATTACTTATGTTCTTAGTATCATTTACTTAAACTCGTTTCCTTATTTGATCTGTTAAGTGTTCTAACACTCTTCTCATTGTGAAACTGACTGTATTAACCATCCCTCACTCGGTCCTGTAATTGGTATCAGAGCTCTTTAAGTTCTTGATTGTAAGATCTCACAATCTTAAATCCCTTCAGTTTCACAAATCACTTAACAACTCAAATGGCAGCTCTCACAAAGGCTGATATGGAAACTAGTACTTTAACAAAGTCTCCATTGATCACTCCTGATGACTTTGATACTTGGTGCTACAGAATGGAAGGCTTCATCAAGTCTCAAGACAGCAGGATGTGGGGATCTATTATCTCTGGACCTGTTGGTACACATGTCCCTAGTTCTAGTTCTAGTGAGCTCAAATGTCGTAGACTTTTATTTTATAACACTTATGTAATGTCTGAATATATGTAATGAAAAACTCTTCTGTGAATGTTCATTGTTTATTGAATGTTATATCTATTAATATGATTTATTGTTACACGCTTATATGAACATGTTATATAGGTTTACCATTGTTAGACATAGTTCTGTATCATTAAATGTTCATGAATATGTTTAACTAAGTATCATGATTCAGTCGCACGACTGGACCATGCGAATAGGCCAATCGCACGAATGAGTCATAAGACTGACTCAGTCATATGAATGGATCAATCGTACAACTCAGTCGCACGACTGAGCCATACGCATGGCTCAGTCGTACGAATGAAAGCTGTAACCTATAAATACCACTTAATTCGTGGAAAAAGTAACACTTTGAGGATTATCAACCCTAGCCGTTCTTGTTCGTCCAGAGAGTCCCTTCTAACTTCATAGAACGATTCTGATCGATTCTAATCAATTCTTAACGTTTTCTCATCGTTAGTTTTGATCGGATAAACGTTCTCCCTGATTGGATCGCCAATCAAATAGAATTCCGCACTATTTGATCTGGTTTCATGTTGAATCAGTTAGTACTCCGTCCGTACACGGTCCTAACATGTGGTATCGGAGCTTGGGCTCTTGATTCTTCGTGGATTCAATCTTGTTTTTGAAAAAGTCAACGTTTTTAAGCAAAAGATCCGTTCTTTCTGCATAAAAATCCAGTTTTTACGAGTGCTTGTGTTAAAAAGTTCGTGGCTGATTAGGGTTCTCAAAATTGTGTTTTTGGGTCGAATTGCGTGAAAAGTTTGAAAAATTTCGAAGTCAGCAGTATCAGTCGCACGATTAACTTAATCGCACGACTGAACTCCATTCGCTCAGCTCAATCGCACAATTGGCCCAGTCGCTTGTTCAATCGCACGATTGGCCCAGTCGGTTTGACCATACGCACAACTGTCCTAGTCGTCTGTTCAGTCGCACGACTAAGCTCAATCGTTCAGTTGAGTCTTAGTCGCACCCCAGTCGCATACCCAGTCGTATACACAGTTGGTTTTCAAGTTAAACACTAATTTAATATGAACACTCAGCACTTTGCACTCTCAGCAGGGAAGGACTCCAGGATCCAGAATCTATTGCTCCTAGAAAATGAGATCGGGAACGATAACAAACCACCAAAGCTTCTGTCTCTTGACGACTATCCTCAATGGAAGCAACGGTTTGAGATTCATCTGAATGGAGTAGACACAAACCTATGGAACACTATTGAGACTGGCTACACTTTGCCCGTTGGTGCTGATGGTGTTCCACTGACATTAAGTGGTTTGACTGAAGCACAAAAGATTGTGTACAATGCTGAGAAGAAGGCATACGCATTGTTGACATAGTCAATGTTAGGACCGTGTATGGACTGAGTACTAACTGATTCTACGTGAAACCTAATCAAATAGCGCGGAATTCTATTTGATTGGCGATCCAATCAGGGAGAACGTTATCCGGATCAAACCTAACGATAAGAAAACGTTAAGAATGAAGTAGGAATGATCTGAAATGCTCTATGAACTTGGAATGGACGATCTGTGCGAACTGGGATGGCTAGGGTTGTAAATTATCGAAGTCACACGTTTTTCCACGAATTAAGTGGTATTTATAGGTTACAGTCTTCATTCGTACGACTGAACCAAGCGACTGGCTCAGTCGTGCGACTGAGTCATACGACTGATTCATTCGTACGACTGAGTCAGTCTTATGACTCAACCATGCGATTGACTCAATCACCTGGTTCAGTCGTGCGATTGGTCCATTCGCATGGTCCAGTCGTGCGACTGAATCAGATTACTTAGTTAAACACATTCTTGAACCTTTAATGATTCAGAACATGTCTAACAACTGTAAGCCTATATAACATGTTCATACATGCATGTAACAATACATAATATTAATAAATATAACATTAAACAATCAACAAACATTCACAAAAGAGTTTTTCATTTCATAGATTCAACATTACATATGTGTTACAAGATGAAAGTCTATTACATTTAAGATCACTAGACTAGAACTAGGGACATGTGTACCAATAAACTCCCCCTTTGTCCTAGTTCTATCTAAACTTTGACTTCCTTCTTGAACTCTTCATATCTCTTTACTCTTTCCTCTCGTGAAACCCCAGTATGAATATTCAGTGCGAAGCATATACGTATAACGTGTTGGAACTGAAGTGCTTGCACTATATTCTGTGTGTCAAAAAATAATGGCCACTTGTACAAGATGTAGACATCTGAAGCAGACAAGTTAGTTAGCCACATAGGGTCGAATACTCTAATCGTCTCGACCTTCCCTTCTTTATCCAAAACTATGACGGCCTCACCAGTGCGCCAGTCATAATACCACCATTTAAAATGGGGTGCAAAATCTTGTGGCATCTCCCTAAGTGGAATACGCGACATTGTGCGCGGAGGGTGCCATCTCAAGACCACCTTTGGTGTTCCTGAGGTGGGGTCAACTTCTGTCTTATTAATCAACCTTCTGGGCTGTTGAGGTTTGAAATTGACCCACCTCGTATGACACTCCTTCTTCAGATCCGTCTCAAACCATCCTGATATCTTTCCTGGAACAGCATACAGGAGGCTCAAGTTGGCTAGACAATTAAGCTCAAATCCAGGGAGAGTTTTCAGATCCTGTGGGAATCTGAAATACTCTATTCCTTTCTCCCTCTTGACAGCATATACTTTGATATCCTCAAAGTATGCCCAGCTGATAATCTTGCCAGACACCTTCTAATGCTTCTTTACCTTGTAGAGCTTGGTGTAGGCATTTGACTTGTTTGGCACGCGCTGTTTCTTCATTTCTTCAAGGCAGGCTACCCACTCAGCCTTTTTCGATGTGAGGTCAGCATCATCTGCCTGAGGATTTTCTGTCGTAGCTGCTTTTGCAGCAGTCATCTCCTCAACCTTATCGAATACACTGCTGTCAAACGTTTATCCAGATCTGGTAGTACTTCACCTTCGGTGTTAGTATACTGGGGATAATGATCAGCAGTCACATCCTCAATTTCTACCTCGTCGACATCCTGCAGCTCCTCATCACTTACTACATCGACCTCTGGAGCATCCTTTATTAGCTCGTCTGGATTTAGACTGAACGGTTCAGCAATCTGTTCATCTGTTAGATCATGTATTATTTCTCCCTCTTCAGTCTTGTAACTGACAGATCGCTGTACTATCCCTTGTAAATCGAGAATCATTGTCAATTTAGACTCGATTTGTCGAAGGGGCACAACGTCATGCACATCAACTTGTTTAACTGAACCTGTCAAAGAAACAACCAAACACAATACAAGTAAGTAGACATTAAGCACATACCAGATATTGATTTAACTTGTCATTTATATATATAACTCAAAATTTGATACATGATTTCAAGTAAAAAGTTTAAATAATAAATAGACATCTAATCTTGAACTTTGCCTTGGATCATAGCAGGATCTTCGGTAGATGGGGAGGTAGGCGGGGCAGACGATGGTGCTCTCTGATCTTGTTTCCTCTTTGTTCTTTGCTCTTGCTCAGGATCAGAGGCAGGTGCAGCCGCATCCCCTTCATCGTCATCACCATCCTTGTTTTGAGAATCTCCATCACCCTCCTCATCATCATCTTCATCATCATCCTCTTCATCATCATCCTCATCATTATCATCACCATCATCATCATCACCCTTAACAATCATCATCTCCCTCCCTTATCTTTAGAGGATCAGCTTGTGACCCCTTCAGCTTCAGCAGAATCTTCTTGTTAGCAGACTCCAACTCCTCAATCTTCTAAGTCGACAGTACATTTTGCTCCTGGAGTCTGGCAATCTGATGCGCTTGAGAGGCATTTTGCTCCTCAAGCTGAAAAAGTCTAGCTGCCTTCTCCTCATCCGCAGCTAACAGCTTTAGTACCATTTTTTCAGTGCTGCAAGCTGTTCCTCCATTCCAATAGGAGGGAGGCATGATCCTATTGGGAAAGAGGATGGGCCGGCTCGGTGGCTAGTGGTGGTAGCTGTGGCGGTGGTGAAGAACGGTGGTGGTATATGAGTGGGTGGTGATGTAGAGTGTATGGTAGTGGTAGGTGGTATGGTGGTAACAGGTGGTGGAATGGGTGTAGTGGTGGTTGTGGTAGTAGGAGTGGTTGAAGTAGTAGGGGTGGTTGGGGTAGTGGTGGTGGATGTGAGTAGGGTCAACCTTCTTTGCTTGGGCTTCTTCCCATGGGGCTGAGCCATCCGTTTGAGTCTGAGTCCTTTAGATCCGGATGCTCCCCCTTGGCTGCTGGGAGTGTCTGGGGTGTATGATGGGTCAGCCGTAGAACCCCCAGATGCTCCCTGGCGTCCACCAACCGCCCTAATACCCCTCTCCGTGGCTACGACACCGCTTCCTACCGTTCGTACCAGGGGCTCATCATCTGACTCTTCTTCTTCTTCCACAGGCTGAAAACCCTGATGAAATCCGACTGTCTCTAAACCTTCGTGTGGGGATGGTGGAGATATAGCATCAACAGCTGCAGTAGTGGTCTCAGTACCAGTATCTCTACCATCATCGCCATCATCATCAGAATCATCGATAGGGACAGCTATTGGCTCCGTGTCCGAGTCACTATCATCGTGACGCCACTTTTTCCTAGCTGGCGCCACGTAATCCTCACGGGCCAGGTGCCCAAACAATCTCCTCACCGGGGGTTTCACCTGCTTCCCCTGGTAGACTTTCATCCTCCCAAGTGTAGTGTCGTCCATAATCTCTAGGACGACCGCATCTTCTTGAGCTTTAGGCAGTTAAGGGAGCTTTTGGTCGATAATCATCTGAATGAACGAGGATACATACAAAAGCCCTCTTTCCCATTGGCCTCGATGTTCTCCACCAAGTAGGTGAAGATCATCCTGGAGAAACTGAAGGGATGGTTCAGCACCAGAGCGACGTATGCATTTTGCATCTGGTCTGACAGCTCATCAAAACCACCCTTCCTTGATGCGATGCATCTTAGAAGTACATGTGTCAAGTATTTAAACTGGGGGCACAAGTTGCTCTTGTTGAGCATGCTTGTGTTGATATCCCCAGAGTACTTGGCTCTCATGAAACAGCCACGGATGGTCAGGGGATGTAATCTAGTAGGGCAGTCTGCATCATCCCCGAACTCCAGAACCGTCCATAGATCTTCTTCTGTGATCTGGATGGCTCCCCAAAAATCGAACTCCTGATGGTGTGGGGATCAGTAGACCGGTCTACCACCGTTCTCCCAGAAAGCATTCTGTATCGATAGATAAGGAGTGCAAGGCGCTGAGATAGCACGATAGATCCGCGATCGTCATAAGAATGAGATAATCCCAACAAACTCAGCAGTATTGCGGGAGACACGTCGAGATAAGCACAAATGTTGTGCTTAGTGCTCATAGGCCATCTGCTCGCCATCTGTGACACAGAACAAGTAAACGTCAGCACATATTGAAGATATCTAATTTCATTTAATGAACTTTAAAGTTTTGTTTTAGTCGGGAGACTGAACAAACGACTGAGTTCCAGTCATGTGATTGAATTGTGCAACTGAGATCTAGTCGTACGATTGAGTTCATTCATACGACTGAGTAATACGATTGGACTTAGTCGCATGTCTTCTCATGTGTGTACTTCAGTCATGCGCCTGAACTCATACGCATGGTTCAGTTGTATGATTGAGCCATTCGTCCATCTCAGTCGTACGATTGAGCCAATCGGACAGCTCAGTCGTACGATTGAAGATCAGTAGTGTGTCCAGTCGCTCATTCGACTGTTTGTCCATTCAAATTCGTGTTTTGAGCTATACTTGATGTTAAACGTCGAACTTAGGCTCATTACACTCATATTAGACTGACTAAACCTATTTTACCATTAATTTGATCGTTAATTTAGCTTAGTT
Source organism: Flaveria linearis (assembly GCA_024085815.1). Lineage (NCBI taxonomy): Eukaryota > Viridiplantae > Streptophyta > Magnoliopsida > Asterales > Asteraceae > Flaveria > Flaveria linearis. The sequence continues at coordinate 17,592,408 of CM044012.1, forward strand.
GGTTCATTTGTTCATTATAGCTACGGTTACTGTTAGGTCAAATAAACATTCTATTTGATGTCCATGGTCCGAAATTTAGAAGTATCATCACATATATTACCTGTATGAGCAATATCAAACGTTAGAATGCAGTAAACGAAGGTAAGTATGGATTTTAGAAAATTTTGGCAGAGTTTCGTCTTATCGTACGAGTGAGAAGGGTGATTTGGGTGAATGGGCGACTGAGAATGATTCAACTAGTATTTATACTAGGGCAATTTCCAGTCGTACGACTGAGCCTAGTCGCATGACTTAGTCGTGCGACTGAGCCTAGTCGCATGATTGAGTTGTACGACTGAACTTGAGTCGTACGATTCACCCAATCGTCCATCTCCAATCGTACGATTGAAGTTCATTCGGACGTCTAACATAGTCGGTCACTTTCAATCGTGCGATTGGGCTCATTCGCATGGTCCAATCGTACGATTGAACTCATTCGTATGCTCCATTCGTATGACTGATCCATACTTATGATTCAGTCGTGCGATTGAGTCATACTTGTGACATTTTGACCATTTTACCAACCGACACTTAGTTTCACTTAACAACAGGTAAAACATTATGAATACTTGATCATCTTAGACATAATCCCTTTTAGATGAAAACCTGTTGATCACCTCAGACGTGATCCATTTATCCACCCGATCATCTCAGACATGATCCATTTATCCACCCGATCATCTCAGACATGATCCATTTATCCACCCGATCATCTCAGACATGATCCATTTATCCACCCGATCATCTCAGACATGATCCATTTATCCACCCGATCATCTCAGACATGATCCATTTATTCACCCGATCATCTCAGACATGATCCATTTATTCACCCGATCATCTCAGACATGATCCATTTATCCACCCGATCATCTCAGACATGATCCATTTAAATTTTCAAAAACAATTTGTTTAGAATTAACGTTAAGCTCATTTGGTGACTTTCACAGAGAACAATAAGCACAGTCCGACACTGACCCACTTTACAAATAAAATAAAATACTAAGCTAAGTAATAAAATAAACATGTTTTTGTGATTTTCTTATGGTTGGGTAGATCAGCCTATTAGCTTTGACACCATTTCCAAGACAGATTTTTATGGAATCAGACAGGCATAAACTCAATTACTTAGAACTTTTTATTCGTTTATTTAAATTGAAACTAGCATATTTACATATCACAGTATCTTATTCATCTGAGACTTCTAAATTCTAACTGGGAATCATGCTTGATCTGATACGTAACACACGTTGATTATCAACATCAGGCGGTGCATCCACGACGATTGTCAGTATGCTTGTCCACTTAAATCCATACACAGACTTTTGACACATATTGGTGATGTATTGAGTTACATTATTTCAACCAACATTTGTGGATCCCACGCTTATATGGTAATCAACATTCCTCAGGAGACTTTTGAGTGGTCTACGGGTATTTTGACAAGAAGAGACTATTCTTAGAATTTTCAAAGAGAAGCCAAGCCTCAGGTCAGTGCCACCGCACAGCAGAGAGGCGGCAAACAACTGTGAATTCTAGAATATCTAGGTTATGCTTATCCTCAGGTCAGTGCCATCGCACAGCAGAGAGGCACATAACCTATCTCCTTGTTATAGCATTTCTTATTTTCTTTTGCACATAACGCACCAACAACATATGTTATCAGCTTGATTGCGTTTATTTTCATTTTTTTCATGCTTTGCTCCTTTTGTGGTCATCCGCACACATATAGTGGCGTTTATTTGCTCGTCATTCCTCATTGGAAATAATTGATTGTGTTAACCAGTGATAAGATGGGAACCCACAGTCAGCTAAACCATTTAGTTTAAATTGAGTTCACCAATGATGTCTACTAGTCTATTGTGTTGAATCTACCGACACATCATATAGTGAACTAGCACCTCCCTAGATCAACTTTCTCCATGTAATTGCAGTAACACACAAGCGTACTATCATTTTCCCATTTGTTAGACTTAGAGTTCTCTGACTAACAATTTTCTGTGATTTAAGTTAAACTAAACTTGCAAAAATTTAAAAATCTTTTTGGTGTTCCAAGTAACTAGAAACCTGTGTACTATCACTTTCCAATTGTGTAGAATCACAGTCTTATCTTTGTTGTTTTTGCCTTTTAGCTTATCTGCCCTTCCCCCCTCCCTTTTTTTAAGTAAATAAATACTGAACGTAACCTAATCTCCCCCTAAAATTCTAAAAGAAAATCTTTTTGTGTTTTTGGATTTTTATAAGACAAGGAAATTAAAACAAATAAACTTAGATAAAATAGAAATTGAAAAATTTAACATGTGTCGGACTACGCGTCTGTGTCTTCTGAGATAATGTCACTTTTCTTTTTAACACCGTTGACCTCTAACAGATAGAAAAATCTGGGTTTATCAAACGGTTTAGTGTAGAGGTCAGCGCGTTGAAAATCCGTGTTTATCATAACCATATCGATTAATTGTTTTTCATAGCAGTCGCGTATGAAGTGATACTTTATGCCGATGTGTTTAGTTTTAGGGTGTTGAACCGGATTTTTAGTAACAACTATGGCAGCAGAGTTATCAACATAGATAGGAGTGTTAGAGAATTGCAAACCATAGTCCCGCATTTGCTGTTGGATCCAGATAATCTGAGAGCAGTAGCTGGCAGCAGCAACGTATTCAGCTTCGCAGATTGATAAGGCAACCGAGGTCTGCTTCTTGCATTGCCACGTGACTAAACGCCTTCCAAAAAACTGACACCCTGCTGATGTAGACTTGAAATTCATCTTGCACCCGCCATAATCTGAATCACTATACGCCGTTAGCTCGAAGTCATCGTCATGAGGATACCACAATCCCAGTGTTGGAGTACCCTTCAGATAACGAAAGATTCTTTTCACCCCGATCAGATGATTTACTTTCGGTTTTGCTTGATATCTGGAGCACAGACATGTGGCATACATGATATCTGGATGAGAGGCAGTGAGATACATGAGAGATCCGATCATCCCACGATACATAGTGGCATCCACCAGATCCCCATTCTCATCAGGAGCCACATCATGATTTGTGGCGAGTGGGGTACCGGCAGCAGTGACATTTTCCATATCAAAGCGACTAAGAATGTCTCCGACGTACTAGACTAAGAATGTCTCCGACATACTTAGTCTGATGCAGAAATATACCGGTAGGTGTCTGGTCCACCTGTAGTCCTAGGAAGAACTTCATTTCTCCCATGGCGCTCATTTCAAATTCTGCCTTCATCACAGATTCAAATTCTTTACATAGATCTTCGTTTCGCGAACCGAAGATTATGTCATCCACATAAATTTGCACCATCAGTAAATCTCCGTCTCTTTCTTTAATAAACAGCGTGCAGTCAATCACACCCCTGCGAAACCCGTGTTTCAGCAGGTGGGTGGAGAGCTTTTCATACCAGGCTTGAGGAGCCTAATGTAGCCCATATAGAGCCTTGTCCAACTTGTAGACTCTGTCCTGATGATAAGGATCTTCGAATCCCTCGGGTTGACTGACGTAGACCTCTTCACGGATTTCCCCATGCAAGAATGCACTCTTTACATCTAGTTGATAGACTTTGATCTTCATGTAAGATGCGTAGGCTAGAAAGATGCGGATTGCTTCCATTCTAGCTACTGGTGCAAAGACTTCATTATAGTCGACTCCTTCGACTTGTCTGAAGCCTTGAACGACCAACCGTGCCTTGTTTCTGATAACGACACCTTGGTCATCCTTCTTGCAACGTAGCACCCATTTGGTGCCATCATCTTAACTCCTTCGGGCCGGTCAACGAGTGTCTACACTCCAAGCTTCTTGAACTGTAGCAGTTCCTCTTGCATAGAATTGACCCAGGCCTCATCCTTCAGGGCATCGCTTACGTGTTTAGGTTCGACTTGAGATACAAAGCATTTGAATGCTCCATCATTTACGTAGCCCTTTTCCATAATTGCAGCATAATCAGCAGAGTACAACTGATTTCTCGTCTGCACGCCGGAGTGTAAGTCTCCAATGATAGCCTCCTGTGATGATTCGTACTGATCCTAGTCACAGGTGTCATAGGGACGACAACTACAGTATCTAAATTTATGACTGGAGGTGCAGTATCCGTATTTTCTGATGCATGTTCAGCAGCTGGTGAACTTTCCTCTTGATCAACATTATGCTCAATGCTTGTCTCAGCTGCTTCTTCATCATCTGATGAGTCATCACTCTCGTCCTGATCAGCTGGTGAAGATCCCGATGAACCACTCGCATGTGTTGTATTGCTAGTATCCAGATTTGGGGTGTTTAGAACATCGTGCATCATCTGAGTAGCAATCTCTTCGTCTGAATCTATTTGAGGAAGGTTGAATGATTTGAAAAAGCCATCATAGTCGAAGAACGACGATGGACCTTTTCCAGCAGGGGGATGGTGAATCGTTGAACGTTGACATTGCACCATACTTCGACCTGACCAGTGGAGTTGTTGTAAACTCTTTTATCTGGTATGTTGTATCCTAGAAAGATCCCCTGATCATCCTTTTCACAGAACTTGCCCTCGGAGTTTTCTTCAGTAGCGTACATGGAGCTCCAAATGATTCCAGATACTCCAGGTTAGGTTTACGTTTCTGAAGCAACTCATAGCAAGTCTTCCCGTGCCTCTTGACAACTGACACACGATTAAGTGTGTAGCATGCGTTGGCCACATCTTCATTCTAGAACTGCACTGGCAGCTTTGAGTCCGCCAACATAGTCCTAGCAGTCTCGATCAAGCTCCTATTCTTCCGCTCAGCAACTCCGTTCATCTGTGGTGTGTATGCAGAGGTGAACTGATGAACAATTCCCTTTTCTTTGTAGAAAGCATCCATCCATTGATTCTTGAACTCTGTTCCATTGTCTGAATGGATCTTCCTAACCTTTAACTTGTAGAGAGACTCCAGTGTAGTAACGAGCACCTTGAACGACTCAAAGGTTTCTGACTTTGCTTTCAGAAACATCACCCAGGAGAACCGTGAGTAGTCATCTGTGACTACAAAGCAGTACCAGTCTCCTGCGATACTCTTCGTGCTGACGGGACCGAATAGATCCATGTGCAATAGCTCCAAGGGCATCTCTATAGAATTGACGTGCTTGGTCTTGTGAGATTTCCTGGTCTGCTTTCCCTTCTTGCATGAGACACAAAAATCAAGAGTTTGAAGTTCTTAACAGGAACTCCATCAACTAAGTTGTTATGAATCAGATGATTCATCTTCCTGTGATTGATGTGTCCCATTCTCCTGTGCCATGAGATGGAATCCTTCTCTGTAGCTTTAGACAAAAAGCATTGAACAGTAGACACACTAGTAGAAGCATTAGACATATCTAGAACATACAGGTCATTATACCTAGATGCTGACATTAATACCTGCTCCTCTGGAATTTCCATCTCTTTCTTCAGAATGTAACACTTTCAATTGTCAAACATAACTTTGAAGCCCTTGTCACAAATCTGAGACACTGAAAGCAGGTTGTTTTCCAATTGTTGAACGAAATTAACTTTATCGAACCTTACCTTTTCATTACCTACTTCTCCTTGTGCGGTAATGTAACCTCCTCTGTTTCCAGCAAAAGAAACATGTCCCCCTTTAATTTGTTTGACATTGTAAAGGAGAGACTTATTTCCTGTCATATGCCTGGATGCTCCGCTATCTACAATCCATGTGTTGGTAGAAGCACTATAGCGGACAACCTGCACATAATTGAAAATAATTAGTTAAGGAGGGGGACCCAAGCCTTGACTGGCTTGGGTTTCCCAGAGGCATCACACATCACGAACTCGACCCACTGTCCTTTATCAGTAGGTGGGACATCAATCTTCAACTTATCCAAGCTTTCAGACACTTCAGGTGTTTTGGCTTTCCACAAACCATCCTTGTGAAAAGATTGTTTATGGTAAACCGATGACTGATTTACAGTTTGAACCTTAGATTTAGTTTCAAAGACAGGTTTCACCTCAGGCATCACAGACTTGCCAGTGGCTTGTCAGTGGTGTCTATGGCGTTGAGGAGAGGTAAAAGACCTAGAAGGTGTTTTAGACCTAACAGGTGTTTTAGACCTAACCGAAGTCTTAGAGCTCTATTTTGAAACCATTTTAACTTCATTGTCTAGTTCAATTTTGATTTTAGGTGTCTGATAGCGTGGACAGTTTGAAGAGATGTGACCGCGTTGTCCACAAGTATAGCATGATCTCCTAGGTGGTGAGTAAACTTCAGGTACTGACTTTTTGGTCTCACTCCTTTGACTTTCACCTTCCTTGACAAATTTTACTTATTTAACGTTATGAGTGTTTTGTCTTTGAAGATGATTGTTATCTTGCTTAACAGGTTTAGTTTGAGTGGTTTTGGAAATCTTGGTTGTGTGGTAGCAGATTTTGAACCCAACCCAAGAGATACTTGAACATTCTCTTCCACCCTGTTTTCAGTGATGTTTTTACCAGTTGTGCCTGATGTTGATCTTGTCTGATCGCTGACCAGAGGAGTAGTCACCACATGGTCCTGTATTGGATTATTATTAATAGGATGTTGTTTGGTGTTCAAAAGGATCTCATGTAGTGGAGGCACAACCTTATAACCCAACCCTTCCCCGTTGTTGCATTCCTTAACCAAGTTTTTCAAAATATGAGAAGAACTAGCTACACTGTGGAGTTTTGGTTTTAAAGACTCATTTTCAACTTGCAAAACAACTATGTCTTTTTTAGTTTCCTCAATTGTCTTTAAATAAAATTTTATATCATTTTCTTGGTTAAACGCAACAACTTCAGTTTCTTTTAATTGTTTCTTTAACGCTTCAATTTTCTCCTTATAGCTACTCTCGTTTTGTTTAGCACTCTGTTTGCCTTAGTGCACAATTTTAAGTCATTTACTAAGTTATCATTATGATAAAATAACCTAGCAAATTTCAGATCAATGCTTTCCCTAAATTTATCACATTCAACACAAGCATGTTTAATAAACATATCATCCTTATTTCTACCTGTGCAGATGTAGACGTTCCAGCCATGAAAGCATTTTGAGGTTCCGGTTGTGCTTCAGATTCAGCATTCAGTTCATTTTCAACAAATTGATTAACAGCAGCAAAGGTCTCTTCTACATCAGCAGTGTCAAGCTCAACTGAGTTCTCCCCCTCACTCGCTGAGTCTTCATTCAGATCTTCGACAGATGCAATGTTGGCTTCACTATTAGTTAAGAATCGGAAGGACCAATCCTGTCCTTCATCACCTTGAGCAACCATTGCCTTTGAATCACTGCTGGTTGAAGCTGTCTTTTTCTCTTTATCCTGTTTGTTGAAGGACGAGAACGGGTTCCCATTGCCAGTCTTCTTCGGTTTGACACATTCCCGCTTGAAGTGGCCTTTTTCACCACAGTTGAAACAGGTGACTTTAGACTTGTCGAATCCAAAAGTAGTATCTTTGGTAGCCACCAGGTTCTGGCCTGTCTTCTTCACAAACTTCTTTGCTCGTCGCACAGCACTTGCGAGAGCCCACATTATGTCCATTCTTTCCAGTTCATTTTCATCCACCTGCTCATAGTCTTCATCAGCCAGATGGCAGTTTCCAATCTTCCCTGCGACCAAACCATCATAAGAATGAACCACAGTAGCAAGTAGGTCCGTGTGCTCCTTAGCCACTTCCACAGTTACTTTGCCCAGATTTTCTGTCACTAACTTTGTCATTGAGCAACTGTAGGACTTTGTTGAACTCCTGATGAAACATGTGACTCACCACCAGACGATAAGCTTTGACTAGTTGCAGATGATGCATTAGATACAAATGCAGTCTGCAGAGGAGCACTAGTAGATTTTGCAGTTGGAGTAGGGGTAACGTTGTAGAGAGATGGATCCTGAGTGTATGCTCCTTTCTTTGTCTTGTACTTGTGTCTCACCTCTTCTTCTCTTAGTTTCAGGATGAAATCATTTATATCCAAGGTCTCAAGCACTGAGTTGTATCTTAAGGTGGAAATAAACGAATCCCACTTCTCTGGTAGCCCATCAGCCAAGCTTGTCACTTTTTCTTCCTTAGACGTTGTAACACCATGAGTGTGAAGTTCACTCATCAAATGGTAGAAGCGATCTATGATATCATCCAAGCTTTCATTCCCAATAGAAGAGAAGTTGTCAAATTCTTTCTTCAACGCTTTAGCCTTCAGTGACTTTAGTGTTGAATTACCATCATATCTCTTCTCAAGAGCATCCCATAACTTTTTACTCTGCTTATGTTCTGAATATTAATGAAAGATGTCTTTGGGAATTGACTGGGTCAACATAGCATATGCTTTCTTCTCTGCATTATAAGCAATCTTTTGTGCATCACTTAGTCCACTCAAAGTCAGGGGTATTCCATCAGCACCAACTGGCATATTGTAGCCAGTTTTAATAGCATTCCAGAGATTTGTATCCACTCCATTAAGATGAATCTCAAATCTTTGTTTCCATTGAGGAAATTCATCAAGAGACAATAGCTTAGGTGGTTTATTATGGTTCCCGATCTCATTTTCCAACAGTAAGAGGTTCTGGATCCTGGAGTCCTTCCCTACCGAGAATGCAAAGTTCTCTGAGTCCATAATGAAGTAGTCTTAAACTTGAAAAGAAAACTGTGTATGCGACTGAGAGAGGGCGACTGGGGGACGACTGAAACACAATCGTGCGATTGAGCTTAGTCGTACGACTGGGTAGGCGATTAGGGCTGTTGTGCGAATGGACAGACCGACTGAGTCAATCGTGCGATTGAACGAGCGATTGAATTCAGTCATACGATTCGACTGGCGAATGGAGTTCAGTCGTGCGATTGAGTTAATCGTGCGACTGAGACTGCTGAAATCGAAATTTTCACACACTTTGACCTAAAACCGCAATTTTTACACCCTAGACGGCTGCAACTTGAAAAAGACTCAATTTTCAGAACATGCACATGTAAAAACTTGATTTTGAGTAGAAAGAGCGGATCTTTTCGCTTAAAAACGTTGACTTTTTCAAAAACAAGATTGAATCCACGAAGAATCAAGAGCCAAAGCTCTGATACCACTTGTTAGGACCATGTACGGACGGAGTACTAACTGATTCTACGTGAAACCTAATCAAATAGCGTGGAATTCTATTTGATTGGCGATCCAATCAGGAGAACGTTATCCGGATCAAACCTAACGATTAGAAAACGTTAAGAATGAAGTAGGAATGATCTGAAACGCTCTATGAACTTGGAAGGGACGATTTGTGCGAACTGGGACGGCTAGGGTTGTAAATTATCGAAGTCACACGTTTTTCCACGAATTAAGTGATATATATAGGTTACAGTCTTCATTCGTACGACTGAACCAAGTGACTGGCTCAGTCGTGCGACTGAGTCATACGACTGATTCATTCGTACGACTGAGTCAGTCTTATGACTCAACCGTGCGATTGACTCAATCACCTGGTTCAATCGTACGATTGGCCCATTCGCATGGTCCAGTCGTGCGACTGGATCAGGTTACTTAGTTAAACACATTCTTGAACCTTTAATGATTCAAAACATGTCTAACAACTGTAAGCCTATATAACATGTTCATATATGCATGTAAGAATACATAATATTAATAAATATAACATTAAAACAATCAACAAACATTCACAAAAGAGTTTTTCATTTCATAGATTCAACATTACATATGTGTTACAAGATGAAAGTCTATTACATTTAAGATCACTAGACTAGATGTAGGGACATGTCTACCAACAGTCCATTCCTAAAGACATCTTCCATCAGTTTTCAGAACACAAGCAGTGCAAAAAGTTATGGGAGGCTCTTGAGAAGAGATATGAAGGTAATGCAACACTTAAGTCACTGAGGCGAAAGCATTGAAGAAAGAATTTGATAATTTTTCTTCTATTGGTAATGAAAGCTTAGATGATGTAATCGACCGCTTCTATTACTTGATGAGTGAACTGCACACTCATGGGGTTAAAACATCGATGGAAGACAAGGTGGCAACTTTGGCTGATGGGTTACCTGAGAAGTGGGATTCATTTGTTTCCACTTTGAGACATAATGCAGTGTTGGAGACTTTAGACATAAATGAATTTATTCCAGAAGTTGAGAGAGGAAGAGGTTCGTAATAAGTACAAGTCTAAGAAAGGTAACTACACTCAGAATCCTTCTCTCTACAATGTGACTCCTACTACAGCTTCTTCGAGTGCACCTCTGCAGACTGCTTTCGTGTCTAACACATCTGCCAGCAATCCTAGTACTTCTTCAAGTTGTGAATCAGGTGGATCTTCAAGTGTTCCATTCAATGCTCCAGAAACTCAATCGACGAAGTTAATACAGAGAATTTGAGCAACGTAACTGTTGAAGTTGCTAAGGAGCATATGGATCTACTAGATGGTGTGGTACGTTCCTATGATGGGTTAGTAGCAGGAAAGATCGGTAACTACCATCTAGCAGACGAAGATTATGAACAGGTTGATGAAACCGAGCTTGAAAGGATGGACATAATGTGGGCTCTTGCTAGTGCTGTGCGTAGAGCAAAGAAGTTCGTTAAAAAGACGAGGCAGAACCAGGTGGCTAAAAAGATACGACGTTTGGATTCGACAAGTTTAAGTCACCTGTTTCAACTGCGGTGAAAAAGGCCATTTCAAGCGGGAATGTGTCAAACCAAAGAAGACAGGTAATGGCAACCCGTTCACATCATTTAACAGGCAAGATAAAGACAAGACTCCAAAGTCAACGTCAACCAGCAATGACTCCAAAGCAATGGTAGCTCAGGGTGATGAAGCACAAGACTGGTCCTTCTGTTTCTTATCTGATGGTGAGGCTAACATTGCATCTGTTGAAGATCTGAACGAAGACTTAGTGAGTGAGGGGGAGAACTCAGTTGAGCTTGACACTACTGATGTGGATGAGACTTTGGCTGTGGATCAACACTTGGAGGATTATCAACCCTAGTCGTTCCTGTTCATCCAGAGAGTCCCTTCCAACTTCATAGAACGATTCTGATCGATTCTAATCAATTCTTAACGTTTTCTCATCGTTAGTTTTGATCGGATAAACGTTCTCCCTGATTAGATCGCCAATCAAATAGGATTCCACGCTATTTGATCTGGTTTCACGTTGAATCAGTTAGTACTTCACCCGTACACGGTTCTAACAAGTGGTATCAGAGCTGCAGCACACCAGGAACCCAAATCTGCAAAATCTGCAGCACACCAGGAACCCAAATCTGCTTTCATGGCTGGTACCTCTACATCTGCACAGGTAGAATCAAAAGATGATCTCTTTGATGAACATGCATGTGTTGAATGTGATAAGTTTAGAGAAAGCATTGATCTGAAATTTGCTAGGTTATTAGAACATAATGATTGTAGGGTTTGTTAGAACACTAAATCCAAGTTTAACCACTTAAACTTTCTGAAAAACGCAGCGGAATAATTACTTATAAACTTGATTATAAAGCTGAAAAACATGTTCTTAAGTGACCATATTTATGTATGAAACAAACCCATAGAACAAAGGATCATTTATGTGAATAAACAAGCTATGAACATATGTATATGTACATAAAATCACAGCCACAATGAGCTGTGATTACTACCTCTTTCAGCAGCTAAAAACCGACCAAAGAAAGAAGATTGGATGTCCAAATCGGCCAAGACTCGAAGAGAAGAAGTCCTCAAGCTTGTATACCCAAAGCTCTTTGCAAACACCTCTTTTTGCTAGGTAGATTATCACCAAGAACAACTTCAAAACCACTTTTTTCAGCTGTTGTTTCCGTAAACAAGAGGAGAGAAGAGAGAGTTTTTTAGTTTGTGTTTGCATGTCTTGGACAAATGAAAAGCAAGAGAGTTGGACTAGTTAATGTGTGTATGTCTTCAAGAAGCCAGGAACCAATCAAATAAAGGGGGGCGGCCGAAATTACAAATTAAAAAAGGGTTTCCCCCTCTTTAAACACACACACACATTATTGAACTAGTCTTGTAATTTTTATACAATTAACCTTTTAATTGTATAAGTTACACACACTCTTATTATTATTTGATGTCATCTAACTCACTTAAATAACACTTCAAATAATTATTGTTGAACAAAATATTCTAATAAGTTGTTCCTTCTCATATGCAATCTTTTTAGAAAACCCATTTCTAAATTTGGTGTAAATATTTAATTGCATGATCATATCATCAATTAAATATTAATTGGTGTTTGCTAAGCTTGTTATTGGGTATAACCCGACTTGGATCATAACGTACTAACCGCATCAATATTCTAAATGTCTTGGGCATATAGAATCCTACAATCTCCCACTTGCCCAAGATTCATAGAAGAATGATGCAAGCAATAAATACCGCCTAACAACGGTTTACTACCCTTAATATGCATGACTTATGGCCATTCAATAACATCATCCCATTCAAGTACCCTACTTGAAATGATTTAGGTGAATTAATCATCTATCCTTTTGTTACAGATGTCATGTTAAATCCAAGAACACAGAATGATCATTTCTTGTTGATTTAACTTATCAGGCCTTAGACATCTAACTCTCAACGAATAAGAGGAACAAATTCCATCTTGACTACATACGTTTCTCACAAACACCTCGTGTTATGCCTGAACATACCCTTATGTACTATCCATTATTTCAGGACAGTGAAGAATTAGCTCAAGGCATAATACTTGGTGAATATCAAAACCCAATATGTATCTCAGGTCAGAGGATACCAAATGATATTCGCCTTTACTCAAATTTACTTATGATCGATCAATAAGATTCCATGTAGTAAAATTTGAGATGCGGGTTAGTCCAATATTTGTATCCATAAATATCTATGAACCTTGGTAGCAACCCATTGCTCTATATTCATCCTTATGAATATCAACCAATCCAAGTTCATAATAATCTTACTCTCACACTTGTTCCCACAAGTACGAACGACTACGGACATTTAGAGTAAACAATTTACTCATGGATTAAACATGCTAAATTGGAACATTAATTGAACATTATAACCAAATAATTTTATTTAAATAATAAAGAGTTCCACATATCCAAATACAAAATTACAGATCAAATCCAATCACTAGAATATCGAAGTCCCATGGCACAAGTATGACCTTCATGCTTTTCCTTTTCAAGGAGCTTCGTGAGAGGATCCGCAATGTTTTGATCGTGTGAACTTTGCGAATACATATCTTTCCCTTTTCAACTTCATCTCGTATGTAGTTGAATCTCCGCTCAATGTGCCTAGTCTTTTGATGAGCTCGAGGTTCCTTGATTTGAGCAATCACACCCTAGTTATCACAAAAGATCTCTAGGGGGACCTGAATGGAAGGGATAACCCCTAGATCAGCAATGAATTTCTTCAACCATGCAGCTTCTTGAGTGCCAATGAGGCGGCGACGTATTCTGATTTGTAGTTGATAGAGCCACTACATCCTGCTTGGAGCTCTTCCAAGAGACCGCTCCTCCATTCAGAATGAAAAGTATCCCGATTGTGACCGTGAATCGTCACGATCGGTTTGGAAACTCGCATCCATGTAACCTTTTACAACGAGTTCCTCATCACCAAATCCATAAATTAGGAACATATCTCTTGTCCTCCTCAGGTACATAAGTATGTTCTTAACAGCCATCCAATGACTGTTTCCAGGATTTTGCTGGTATCGGCTCGTCATGCTTAAGGCGCATGACACATCCGGTCGAGTGCATATCATCGCATACATGATGGATCCAATAGCAGATGCGTATGGGATTGCCTTCATTTATCTTGCTCATCCTTTGAGCTAGGACATTGAGTCGTACTCAATATCGTTACTCTTTGAATAGGTACGGTACCTTTCTTAGAGTTCTCCATCTTGAACCTTTTCAAGATTTATCAATATGCACTTTGATTTAAACCAATCAACCGCCTTGATCTATCCCTATAGATCTTTATTCCCAGAATATAGGCGGCTTCACCAAGATCCTTAATGGAAAAACAACTTCCAAGCCAGGTTTTACCTCTTCCATGGTTGGAATGTCATTTCCAAATAGTAGTATGTCATCAACATACAATACTAGGAAAGTTATTGTGCTCCCACTAGCCTTCTTATACACACAAGCCTCATCAGCGTTTTTGATGAAACCAAATTTCTTTATCTCCTCAAAACGATGATTCCAGCTTCTCGATGCTTGTTTCAATCCATAGATTGATTTCTTTAACTTGCATACTTTATTAGGATGTTTGGATCGACAAAACCTTCAGGCTGAACCATATAGACATCTTCCTCAAGATATCCATTTAGGAAAGCGGTTTTGACATCCATTTGCCAAATTCATAATCATAATGAGCAGCTATGGCAAACAATATCCTTATAGACTTTAGCATCGCAACAGGTGAGAAGGTTCATCATAATCAACCCCTTGAGTTTGAGTGAAACCTTTGCTACAAGTCTCGCCTTATAAGTATCCAAGTTTCCATGCATATCGGTTTTCTTCTTGAAAACCCACTTACTTCCAACTACCTTGGAATTAAGAGGTGGTACAACAAATTCCTAAACTTGATTGTCATACATGGATTGTATCTCAACGTTCATGGCTTCAAGCCATTTGTCACAATCTGAATTGGACACTGCATTATGGTATGTGGTTGGTTCATCTGAATCTACCACATAGCATCCATCCATGAAAAATCCGTATTTTTCAGGTGGATTACTAGTTCTACCACTTCTGTGAACGTCTTGTGTGTATTGATCAACCCCTTGATCATCCTCAACATCCTCATGTTGAGTGCTAGTTTCAACCAAACGTGCATCGGGTTGTGGTTCTTGATCCTCTTCAAGATCCACTGTTCTACTGCTAGCTCCATCCATAAGGAACTTTGCTTCTAAGAACTCACCCTTTCTGGCAATAAACACCTTTTGTTCTAGTGGATCATAGAAATAATATCCCATAGAATCTCTAGGATATCCAACAAAGATACACTTGGTGGATCGGACTTCCAATTTGTTTGGGGTGGGAGTCTTAACATAAGCCTCACAACCCCAGACCCTTAAGTATGATAGGGATGGAACTCTTCCATGCCATATCTCAAAAGGTGTCCTTTCCACCTTTTTGGTTGGGGCCATATTTAGAATACGGGCCGCGGAGAGCAAAGCGAAACCCCAAAATGATAGAGGCAATGTGCTTCTAGCCATCATAGATCGGACTATCCAATAAGGTTCGATTCCTCCTCTCAGACACACCATTATGTTGTGGTGTTCCAGGTGGAGTGAGTTGTGAGACAATCCCACAACTCCTAAGATGATCTTGAAAAGCATCACTTAGGTATTCACCTCCTCTATCGGTACGGAGAACTTTAATTGACTTGTTGAGTTAATTTTCTACTTCATTCTTGAAGATTTTGAACATTTCAAAAGCTTCATCTTTGTGCCTTAATAAGTACATATACTATAGCGACTATAATCGTCGGTAAAGGTAATGAAGTATCTTTCACCATTCCTAGTCATTGGTTTAAAAGGACCACATACATCCGAATGTATGATTCGTAATAAATCTTTTGCCCTTTCGTTAGTTCCACTAAAGGGTGCCTTAGTCATTTTTCCTTGTAAACAAGATTCACAAACATCAAATGAATCACATTCATTTGTTTTTAAAAGACCATTCTTTTGAAGTGTTTGTATGCGTTTTTGTTTATATGACCAAGACGACAATGCCAAAGATAGGTATCACTCAAATCCAATTTGAGTTTCTTGGTGATAGTTTGGTACAATGAACTATTTAAAGTATTTTCATGAACCAATCATAAATACCATTGATGGGAATAGCTTTAAATAGAACATATCATTTAAAGAAACATGAATATCATTTTCAACAAAGGATAATACATAATCATAATGTCTTAATTAGGATACAGAAATAATGTTCCTAGTCAAACTAGGAGCATACAAATATTCTTCAAAATAACATCCAAGCCACTCGGAAGTTTTAGGATATAGTCCCCACGAGCTTCAACTAAGACTTTAGTTCCATTGCCCATGAATAGGCTAACATCCCCTTGATTGAAGTCCCTACTTCTTGTGAACCCCTGCAACAAATTGCAAATATGAGTTCCACATTCGGTATCCAATACCCATGTGTTAGAAGATATACATTAAGATCAATATGAATCATGTATATTGTACCTGAGGTCTGCCCGGCATCCCTCTTTGCTTTCAACTCTTGGAGATGGACAGGACAATTCCTTGCCCAATGTCCAATCTCCCCACACTTGAAGCATGGGTCATTAGTAGCAACCTTTGCTTTTTCTCTTGTGGTTTGGGTGGCACCCTTGCCACCCCCTTCCCCTTTCCCCAACGGGTCCCTTACCCTTGGCAACTTTTGCCTTGGGTGCGGGATGAGGCCTTTTATTGTTCCCACCTTCATGATGGTGAGAACGGGTAAAACCCTTTTACCATGGCCGCCTCGCCCGTTTTGAGCATTGAGTGAAGCTCACCAATGCTTTTGTCCCATGCATTCATGTTATAGTTCAACACGAATGTCTCGAACTTCTTGGTAAGGCCATTTAGGATCAAATCCGTGGCCAATTCCTTCGAGACGGGACAATTAAGCCTCTCGAGGCGGTCAATATGACTTTTCATCTTAAGTACATAAGATGAAACAGATTGGTTGTCGTCCATACGACATGCATGGAGTGCTCGAACGTTTCGAAGCGCTCAACCCTTGCTTGCTGTTGGAACGTTTCCTTCAGCTGGGTTATCATGTCGCAAGCTCCGTGATGTTCATACTCCTTTTGGAGATCCGGAGTCATGCTCGCTAGCATGAGACAAGACACTTGGACGGAGTCCTCAGTGTACTTCAGCCAATCATTGTAGGCCTCCTCATCATCCTCAGTAGGTTGATCGAGGATAGGGTCGTCTAAAAAATATGATCTTCTCTCTTGCTTGAGAACGATTCTCAAGTTTCGATACCAATCAATGAAATTATTATGATTTAGACGTTCCTTTTGGAGGATCGCTCGTAATGATTGGGTGGACGCGGATGAGTTATCATGATGTCATTATTGGTGGCCATCTACAAAATTTAACAAAGATCCTTTTTGGTATTTTCGATATTGCTAATTTTTTTTAATAATTAATGCCTTTTAAGGTCATTTTTATATTAAAATCTAGAACCTAATATTACATTAAATTGTGGTTAGGTGACCTTTATCCCACGATTTAAATTAATAAGGTGGTCAACGATTGACGGTTGCAACCATTTGCAACTTCTAGAGGTATGGGATCGACTTTAAACATCATATGTAAAGTCGGCATGTTAATCCCATCAACACCATTTGGAAACCATATTGTAGGTGATCCATTTAACATGGTTTGCAAATCAAGTTACCCTACTTGCACACACATGTAGTTTACCAACATAAGTGGTTATGTGACCTTTATCCCACCAATGTGGTATCCCCACCTTGAGTCACAAGTTCCCTCTAAATGGTTAGGTGACCTTTATCCCATTAAGAGTTTCCAAATGACTCAAGTGTTGTGCAAAAGGACGGTGTTAAACTTGTTTGTCAAATGTTTAGAGATTTCATAATTCTAGTTTAGAAAACTCTATATACTTGTATTTGCATGCTTTCAAATACAAGATACCCTATGGTCCTTTTTTAATAAAACCCATTTTAGTATGAAATCATTAATCCTTTTAATAACCACTTATTATGTAACACCCGAAACTTTGATTAGACGAAGAAAAATAATAATAAGAAAAAGAAAAGAAAGTATCTTGGAAGAAAAGGAGAAGGAAACAAAAAGTGGAGGGGGTATTGTGTAAGAAGTACAAAGAAAAGAGAAATATCTGATATACATAGGGATGGCTGCCCACTCTTTTCTCACAACCCTAAAACATCGAACGTTTTAGAGAGAGAAAGAGCAAACTACGAGAATCGAAGGAAGAACAAGAAGAAAAAGAAGATTGATTCAAGGTACCAGGTCTCACGGCTACCGATTTTAAAGAAGTCATACTCAGCAACACAAGGTGAGTTCTAAGACCCCTATTTTACCTGTTTTTGGATGATTTTGGGGCTGGAACACATTGTACAACTGTTTTCGAGCTTTTGGTACTAAACCTGTGTATGTACGTACGAGTATGTGTGTATAGTCCGTTCAGGCTGCTATACTCCTGTATATAAGATTTTTAGGACAGATACAGAGATGATGAGAGGAGTTTTGTTGTGTTGCATGCAAATGATAATCATCCTCATGGAGTGCAAGATCCTCACACCAAGAACAACATGAATCAGCTCTAAAATCAGCTCTAAAACCCTTAATGCTACTGCCAAAATCCGTAAGATAAAGAGAGAGAGGAGCTGAAATTGTGGTCTTGTGTTCCATCTATTTCAAATGAGAATGAGAGTCTTTTATTAATTGTAGTGCTAGACAAGCTTGCATGGAGTGTTCTTCTCAAGACATAGTTGGTGGAAGGCATGCATGTGTGTTGTGTTATCAAGGGAATAAAGCAAGCACAACACATGCACATCACATGCACATGGGACGGCCAAGAGGCTGAATTTTCTTGTTTTATCCTCTTTGATTAATGTTTGAGTTTTATAAAATAGGTGATCATATTTTATAAAAGTCAAATACTAACACACACATATATTGTCTAGTCTTGTAACTAGTTTATGCAATTAACCATTTAATTGTATAAGTAGTATACTCTCATTATTATTTGGTGTTATACAACTAATTTAAATAACACTTCAAATAATATCATAGAACAAAATATCCTAATAAATTGTTCCATCTCATTTGTAACTTATTTAGAAAACCCATTTTCTAAATTTGGTGTTAATATTTAATTGCATGATCATATCATCAATTATATATTAATTGGTGTTTGCTAAGCTTGTTATTGGGTATAACCCGACTTGGAGCATAACGTACTAACCACATCAATATTCTAAGTGTCTTGGGCACATAGAATCCTACAATCTCCCACTTGCCCAAGATCCATAGAAGATTGATGCAAGTAGTAAATGACGCCTAACAACGGTTTACTACCCTTAATACGCATGACTTATGTCCATTCAATAACATCATCCCATTCAAGTACCCTACTTGAAATGATTTAGGTGAATCAATCATCTATCCTTTGTTACAGATGTCATGTTAAATCCAAGAACACAGAATGATCATTCCTTGTTGATTTAACTTAATCAAGCCTTAGACATCTAACTCTCAACGAATAAGAGGAACAAATTCCATCTTGACTACATACGTTTCTCACAAACACCTCGTATTATACCTGAACATACCCTTATGTACTGTCCACTATTTCAGAACAGTGAAGAAATAGCTCAAGGTATAATATTTGGTGAATATCAAAACCCAATATGTATCTCAGGTCGGAGGATACCAAATGATATTCGCCTTTACTCAAATTTACTTATGATCAATCGATAAGATTCCATGTAGTAAAATTTGAGATGTGGGTTAGTCCAATATTTGTATCCCACAAATATCTATAAACCTTGGTAGCAACCCATTGCTCTATATTCATCCTTATGAATATCAACCAATACAATGTTCATAATAATCTTACCCTCACACTTGTTCCCACAAGTATGAACGACTACGGACATTTAGAGTAAATAATTTACTCATGGATTAAACATGCTAAATTGGAACATTAATTGAAACATTATAACCAAATAATTTTTCTCAAATAATAAATAGTTCCACATATTCAAATACAGAATTTGATCAAGTCCAATCACTAGAATATCGAAGTCCTAAGGCATAGGTATGACTTTCATGCCTTGCCCTTTCGAGGAGCTTCGTGAGTGGATCTGCAACATTTTGATCAAAGTGAACTTTGCGAATACATATCTTTCCCTTTTCAACTTCATCCCTTATGTAGTTGAATCTCCGCTCATTGTGCCTAATCTTTTGATGTGCACGGGGTTCCTTGATTTGAGCAATCATACCCTCGTTATCACAAAAGATTTCTAAGGGATCTTGAATGGTAGAGACCACCCTTAGATCGGCGATAACCCTTTTATTCATGCAGCTTCCAAAGCTGCTAATGAGGCGGCTATGTATTCGTATTTTGTAGTGGACAATGTTACCTTATTCATAATGGAGACATACCCCGATTGTGATCGAGGATCATCTCGATCAGTTTGGAAACTCGCATCCATGTAACCCTTTACAACGAGTTCCTCTTTCTCAGATCCGTATATTAGAAACATATGCTTAGTCCTCCTAAGGTATTCCAATATACTTTTAATAGCCATCCAATGGCTATTACTTGGATTCTGCTGATATTTTCTTGCCATGCTTAACGCGCATGACACGTCCACTCTTAGTGCATATCATTGCATATATGATGGATCCTATAGCACACGCATATGGGATGTCCTTTATACAATCTTGCTCATCCTTTGAGCTTGGATATTGAGATGCACTCAATATTGTCCCTCTTTGAATAGGTACCATACCTTTCTTAGAGTTTTCCATCTTGAACCTTTTCAAGATTTTATCAATATATGCACTTTGGTTTAGACCTATCAACCGCCTCGATCTATCCCTATAGATCTTTATTCCCAAAATATAGGCGGCTTTACCGAGATCTTTCATGGAAAAACAATTTCCAAGCCAGGTTTTTGACACCTTCCATGGTTGGAATGTCTTTTCCATATAGTTTTATGTCATCAACATACAATACTAAGATTGTGACTACGCTCCCACTAGCCTTTTTATACACACAAGCTTTGTCAGTATCCAAGTTTCCATGCATATTTGTTTTCTTCTCGAAAACCCACTTGCATCCAACCGGTTTGGAGTTAAGTGGAGGGTCAACCAATTCCTAAACTTGGTTGTCATACATGGATTGTATCTCTACGTCCATGGCTTCCAGCCATTTGTCACAATCCGAATTGGACATTTCATCATGGTATGTAGTTGGTTCATCGGAGTCAACCATATAGCATCCATCCATGAAAAATACATATATTTCAGGTGGGATGCTAACTCTACCAGATCTATGAACGTTTTGTATGTATTGATCAACCTCTTGATCATCATCAACAACCTTTTGTTGATAGCCAGTGTCAACCAAACGTGTATCGGCTTGTGGATCTTGATCTTCATCAAATTCCATTGTTCTATGCGTCACTCCTTCCATAAGGAACTTGGCTTCCAAGAACTCTGCCCTTCAAGCAATAAATTCCTTTTGCTCTGTTGGATCAAAGAAGTAGTATCCTATACAGTCTTTGGGATATCCAACAAATATACACGTAGTGGATCGACTTTCAAATTTGTTTTGGGTGTTAAGCTTAACATAAGCTTCACTACCCAATACCTTTAAAATATGATAGTGATGGAACTCTTTCCATGCCATATTTCAAAAGGGTGTCGAATCGACTTTCTTGGTTTGGGCCATATTCAAAATACGAGCCGTGGAGATTAGTGCGAAAACCCAAGATGATAAAGGTGGTAAGCTCATAGCCTTAATGAATCGAACCATATCCAAATAGGGTTCAGTTTCTCCTTTATCAGAATGAAGAACTTATTTAGTTATGTAGAGTTGATTTTGTACTTCATTATTGAAGATTTTTGAACATTTCAAAAGCTTCATTCTTATGTGTCATCAAGTGCACACAATAATAGCGACTGTAATCGTCGGTAACAGTAATGAAGTATCTTTTCACCAATCTTTGTCATTGTTTTAAAAGGACCATATACATCCAAATGTATCATTCCTAATAAGTTTTTTGGTTCATACTTATCAAATGAAACATTTTCATTTGTTTCCAAAAGACCATTCTTTTGAAGTGTTTGAATCCAATTCTTGTTTATATGACCAAGATGACAATATCAAAGATTATAATAACTTAAACCGATTTTAAGTTTATTGGTGCTTAATTTGTATAATGAGTTATTATAGGACGAATTATCATGAACTAATTCATGAATATCATTAAAAGGCATATCCTTAAAATGAACTACATCATCCATAAAACTTAATACCATTATATACAAACTTTAAATCATGACCATATTGTTTTAATAGGAAACATTAATTATGTTCCTAGTCAAACTAGGTGCATACAAAAGGTTTTGAGAACAACTACCAAACCATTTGTAAGTCTCAAAATAGAGTTTCCTTCCTTGAAGCGCACATTTCTTTTGAACCCTTTTGCAACAATTGCAAGTATGAGTCTCACATCCGGTATCCAATACCCATGTGTTTGAAGAAATGACATTTAATACAATGTGAATCATGAAAATTGTATTCGAGGTTTGCCTAGCATCCCTCTTATTTTTCAACTCCTTGAGATAGGAGGGACAATTCCCTTTTATTTTCCTATCTCTCCATGCTCAAAGCATGGATCGTTCTCCTTTACTTTAGGCTTCATAAGCTTAGGTTATTGAGGTTTCGCTTTAACCTTTGCTTTGATGTATTCCTTTCTTTTGGCAATAATTGCCTTAGGATCGAGATTGGCCATTTCTTATAGTCTCCCTCATGGACGAGAGAATAGGTAGAACCTCTATACCCATCCCTGCCTCGGTTGCTTTGAGCATTGCGTGTTTTCACCGATGCTCTTGTCCCACCCATTCATATTACAGTTTATTATGAATGTCTCAAACCTTTAGTTAGGCAATCAAGGATCAAATCCTTGGCCAACTACTTTGAGACAGGACATTTAAGCATCTTGAGGCTATCAATGTGGCTTTTCATCTTAAGAATATATAAGATGATATCGATTGGGTTTCTTCCATGTGACATGCATAAAGTGCTTGAACCGTTTCGAAGCAATCTTATTAAAGTTTGTTGGAGGAACATTTCCTTCAACTAGATTATCATGTCATATGTCCTATGATGTTCCAAACCCTTTTGGAATTCGGGAATCATATTCCCAACATTAGGTAGGAAACTTGCATAGAATCCTTAATGTGCTTAACCCAATCGTCAAAAGGCCTTAACATCAACAGCATTGGTTAGTGAGACATGGGATCATCAAGGACATAGGCCTTTACTCATTTTGATAACGATTCCCAGTGATAGGGTATGGACGGTCGGGGTGGTAGCATTTTTTTTTTGTTTGCGGTCATTCTACAAAATTTACAAAGTTCTTATTAGTATTTCTTAAAATTTTATTTTTATTATTAATACCCTTTTATGTCTCATAGACAATTAATAATTAAAATCTAGAATCCAACGTTACATTCAAATAATGGTTAGGTGACCTTTATCCCATTATTTAATTTAACAAGGTAGTCAATATTTGACAATTGCAACCTTTTGCAACTTCTAGCCTTTATGGGATCGGTTAAACATCTTATGTTTGGTTGGCATGTTTAATCCCATCAACACCATTGTACGCCATGCTTCGGTGACCCTATGCACATGGTTTCCAATTCAAGTCGTCCTACTTACACACACATGTGAGTTTTCACATACAAGCGGTTAGGTGACCTTTATCCCACAAGTAAGTTAGACTCAACTCAAACACACAAGTTCCCTATAAGTAGTTAGGTGACCTTTATCCCACAAATAGTTCTCAAGTGATTCAAGTGTCGTGTAAAAGGATGGTGTTAAACTTGTTTCAAAAGGGATTTTTGGTTTTCATTAATTCTAGTTTTGAAAACTCTATATACCTTGTATTTGCATGCTTTCAAATGCAAGGTATCCTATGGTTTATTTTTAATAAAACCTCTTTTATTAAATCATTAATCCTTTTAATAACCTTTTATTAACCACTTAATGATTATAAACCATAAATTTTCAGCTTGTTAAGTTTGCTAATGAGTTTGTTATGCATATCTAAATATCAAACTACAATCATACAACAAACAACCAAACAAGCATAATATAAACAACCACAATGTGCATAACCATAGCTACTATTGTGACCACACTTGTTTGCCATCACAAGTGTGGTCATTTGGTCTTTCCTAAGGGTTGAATACAACACAAAATAGAGGTCTTCATAGACTCCCACTTGAACATGCATCCATATGCTTCAAGTCCTTTTTTTGTGTCTTTGATGTCTATCTTTGGGTCTTCATCTTGTGCATCTTCCTTTTACAAAAACTATATCCTAATAGATTTTTCTAATAAAAGAAATGCACCTAATCTAATTATTACATAACCAAATGAATAAATAATTACAACCCAAATAATAAACATAAATATTACAACCCAATTGAATGAATTAAAACAACCATTCCAATCATCCAAATCAAAAGGCCAAAGGCTAGGTTATGCACTATTATATGACCAATCATAAATATTATTCAATAAACTAAATAAACCCCATCAAACCCTAAATTTTCAGCCAACATAAACTGAAAATTTGGGTTTGTTTGTCCAAACAAACAACAACCAAACATATCAACCAATTGACATTCCTATCTTTCAAAGTTTAATCATAAGCATGAAGATATACTTTTAAAGACTTGGGGTTTATTAAATCAACTAAAATCAGCCCCTAATTAGTTGATTCACATCCTTTAAAATGATTTTTAAAGGATAAGAACAAGCAAGCTATTCACATAACCGGCTCTGATACCATTGTTGGGTTTGTTAGAACATAAAATCATAGTTTAACCATTTAAACTTTCTGAAAACGCAGCGGAAGTAAAGCATTATAACCATGTTTATAAGCTGAAAATTATGTTCTTCAAGTGACCATTCAAGTGTATAAAACAAACCCATAAATCAAAGGATCATTTATGTGAATTAACAAGCTATGAACATATGTAAAACTACATAAAATCACAGCTACATAGAGCTGTGATTCTACCTTACTGCAGCAGCAAGAACTCGACCAAAAGAGATGTTTGATGAAGATAGAGATGCCTAAAATGCAGCCAAGACTTCAAGGATAGAATTCCTCAAGCTAGTATACCCCAAGCTCCTTACAAAAACACCTTCTTGTTAGGTAGAATACACCAAGAACAACATGAAAACCCTATGCGGACAGTCTGGAAATGCGGCTAAGACATTTCCTCATCCGCATTGACCAATGCGGATGGCTGAGAAATGCGGATGAATCAAAGAGGGAAATGCGGGTACACACTTAGCAAAATTCTGACTTTTGGGAAGATGGGTAAGATAGGCCTTGACCTGGAATATTCCCGGGGGATATGCAAGTTGACTTTTGAGGTCATAGATGGTATGATGATGGGTGCTTGATGGTCATGCATGGTGTATGTTATGTATATATGGTGCCTTGTATGACGATGCATGAATGATATGTGTATGTTCCTTATGACATTGTATGTTTATCTTTCCAAAACTTTACATATTATGTTAATAAATGAACAAAGTATTATGTAACGTAAAGTGAAAGATAATGAAAGAGGAACATGATGATGAATGCATGTATTAATGAATGAATGAAAATGAGATATGATGAAGAATACATGCATTAATGAACGAACGAAAGACACCTTGCAAGCATTGGATAAGGAAAACGGGTCCTTCTTCGTGATCGACCATATGTATGGTACCTCTATCGCTTACCTCTAGTACCGTGGCATACGCTTGTGTTCATTTATTGACTTCGGCCCGGTAGCTAAGACTGATTGGGGTATAGCATATGGTATTGGTGCAAAAGATATCCAATGTGCAAGGTGAAATGTAAAGAACGAACGAAACGGGATCCTTGTCATTCGACCACAGTAATCATGGCTATATGCCGTGAAGTGGGTAAAGCCTGACAGGATCCAGATAAGAACTAAATGATAATGATGCATAAAGAACGAATGAACGAACGAACGAAAGAGATAATAAAGATATTATCTATGTGTACGTATGATGTATGATAACGTGCAAGAAAAGAATGGTTTTAATGATAATAAAGTATGTTTATTATAAAACTAGAACTCACTCAGCAATGCTGACTTTTATGTGTTTCCAGTTGGCAGGTAGTGTTGCTGAGGATGGCACGAGGCGACTACTCAGTTCTTTTGGGATGGCATTCTTTTGCTCATAATGCATGCAACACATTATGTTGCATGCAAGTGCAAGTGTTCCTTGAGGATCCCGATAAACAGGATTACTTAAGGAATCTTCCTTAAATTTAGTTTTAATGTATTCGTACTAGAGGTCACTGTTTATGACCATTTTGGATTGTTGAGGATTCAGATAAACGGGATTACTTAAGAAATCCTCGGTTTCATATGCTTCCGCAACAATCCTAGTAAAGTTATGTAATGTAAAGAAAGCATGTATTTTGTATTCGAATCAACGATGTAATGAATTGTAAAAGCTTTTATGATGAAATGATAATGTACTTTGATCAATTCCGCTGCTTTATTTTGCTTAGTAAAATGTAAATTATGTGTTTGATGTGCAATGAATGACCAACTGTGAGGTGCCCGGGAACGGGGCCTTACATATTAACACTTAATGATTAAGAACCATTTTTATATTACCATGTTAAGATCATTTTTTATTAAGATTGTTTATCATATCTAAATATCACACAATCATTCATAAAATCACAATCAAACAAGCATAATATAAACAACCACATGTGCATAACCATAGCTACTATTGTGACCACACTTGTTTGTCATCACAAGTGTGGTCATTTGGTCTTTCCTAAGGGTTGAATACAACACAAAATTGAGGTCTTCATAGACCCCCACTTGAACTTGCATCCATATGCTTCAAGTCCTTCTCTTTGTGTCTTCCACTTGTGCTTCCTTCCCGAGCATCTTCTTTTACAAAATATATATCCTAATATATATTTCTAGTAAAAGAAAAATACTCCTAATCTATTATTACATCCCAATGAATAAATAGATAAATTACATTTCTAAACAAAGCACAAATAAATTAATATACAACCCCATTGAATAAACCAAAACCAACCATTGCATACATCCAAACAACACAAGGTCTAAGCTAGGTTATGCACTATCATATGAACAATCATAAATATCATTCAATAATCAAAATAAACCCCATCAAACCCCAAATTTTCAGCCAACATACACTGAAAATTTGGGTTTGTTTGTCCAAACAAACAACAACCAAATATATCAACCAATTGACATTCCTATCTATCAAAGTTTAATCATAAGCATAAAGATATAACTTTGAAAGACTTGGGGTTTACTAAATCAACCAAAATCAGCCTCTAATGGGTTGATTATTATCCTTTAAAACCGATTTTAAAGAACAAGAACAAGCAAGTTATCCACATAACCGGCTCTGATACCATTGTAGGGTTTGTTAGAACACTAAATCCAAGTTTAACCACTTAAACTTTCTGAAAAACACAGCGGAATAATTACTTTATAAACTTGATTATAAAGCTGAAAAACATGTTCTTAAGTGACCATATTTATGTATGAAACAAACCCATAGAACAAAGGATCATTTATGTGAATAAACAAGCTATGAACATATGTATATGTACATAAAATCACAGCCACAATGAGCTGTGATTACTACCTCTTTCAGCAGCTAAAAACCGACCAAAGAAAGAAGATTGGATGTCCAAAATCGGCCAAGACTCCAAGAGAAGAAGTCCTGAAGCTTGTATACCCAAAGCTCTTTGCAAACACCTCTTCTTGCTAGGTAGATTATCACCAAGAACAACTTCAAAACCATTTTTTTCAGCTGTTGTTTCCTTAAACAAGAGGAGAGAAGAGAGAGTTTTTTAGTTTGTGTTTGCATGTCTTGGACAAATGAGAAGCAAGAGAGTTGGACTAGTTAATGTGTGTATGTCTTCAAGAAGCCAAGGAACCAATCAAATAAAGGGGGGGCGGCCGAAATATAAATTAAAAAAGGGTTCCCCCCTTTAAACACACACATACATTATTGAACTAGTCTTGTAATTTTTATACAATTAACCTTTTAATTGTATAAGTTACACACACTCTTATTATTATTTGATATCATCTAACTCACTTAAATAACACTTCAAATAATTATTGTTGAACAAAATATTCTAATAAGTTGTTCCTTCTCATATGCAATCTTTTTAGAAAACCCATTTTCTAAATTTGGTGTAAATATTTAATTGCATGATCATATCATCAATTAAATATTAATTGGTGTTTGCTAAGCTTGTTATTAGGTATAACCCGACTTGGATCATAACGTACTAACTACATCAATATTCTACATGTCTTGGGCATATAGAATCCTACAATGATAACTTAGTAAATGACTTAAAATTGTGCACTGAAGCAAATCGTATATTAAAGCTAAATGAAAGCAGTTTTAAGGAGAAAATTGAATTGTTAAGAAAGCAATTAAAAGAGACTGAAGTTGTTGCTTTCAACCAAGAAAATGATATAAAGTTTTACTTAAAAACAATTGAGGATACTAAAAAGGATAGAGCTGTTTTACAAGTTGAAAATGAATCCTTAAAGCAAAAACTACACAATTTAGCTAGTTCCTCACATATTTTGAAAAACTTGGTTAAAGATAGAAACAACGAGGAAGGGCTGGGTTATAAAGGTGTGCCTCCACCACATGAGATCCTTCTGAACATCAAACAAAAACCTGTAAATAATAATCCAATCAAGGACCATGTGGTGACTACCCCTCTGGTCAGTGATCCGGACAATGTAGTTAAACCTGCCCCTCCGGTCACTGATCAGAAGACATCAACTTCAGGCACAACTGATAAAACCATCATTGAGAAGA
Organism: Flaveria linearis; assembly: GCA_024085815.1. Classification (NCBI taxonomy): domain Eukaryota; kingdom Viridiplantae; phylum Streptophyta; class Magnoliopsida; order Asterales; family Asteraceae; genus Flaveria; species Flaveria linearis. The sequence continues at coordinate 17,621,080 of CM044012.1, forward strand.
GGGTGGAAGAGAATGTTCTAGCATCTCTTGGGTTGGGTTCAAAATCTGCTATCACACAACCCAAGATTTCAAAAACCACTCAGCCTAAACCGGTTAAGTAAGATAACAATTATCTTAAAAGACAAAGCACTAATAATGTTAAACAAGTAAAAGTTGTCAAAGAAGGTGAAAATCAAAGGTCGAGACCAAAAAGCCTATACCTGTAGTGTGCTCCCCACCCCATAAGCACTAACTGATTCAACGTGAAACCAGATCAAATAGTGCGGAATCCTATTTGATAGGCGATCCAATCAGGGAGAACGTTTATCCGATCAAAACTAACGATGAGAAATCGTTAAGAATTGATTAGAATCGATCAGAATCGTTCTATGAAGTTGGAAGGGACTCTCTGGACGAACAGGAACGGCTAGGGTTGATAATCCTCAAAGTGTAATGTTTTTCCACGAATTAAGTGGTATTTATAGGTTACAGCTTTCATTCGTACGACTGAGCCATGCGTATGGCTCAGTCGTGCGACTGAGTTGTACGATTGATCCATTCGTATGACTGAGTCAGTCTTATGAATCAATCGTGTGATTGGTCCATTCGCATGGTCCAGTCGTGCGACTGAATCATGATACTTAGTTAAACATATTCATGAATATTTAATGATACAGAACTATGTCTAACAATGGTAAACCTATATAACATGTTCATATAAGCGTGTAACAATAAATCATATTAATAGATATAACATTCAATAAACAATGAACATTCACAGAAGAGTTTTTAATTACATATTCAAACATTACATAACTGTTACAAAATGAAAGTCTATGACATTTGAGCTCACTAGAACTAGAACTAGAGACATGTGTACCAACAAACTCCCCCTTGGACCTAGTTCTATCTAATCTTTGACTTCCTTCCTAAACTCTTCAAACCTCTTAGCCCGTTCTGCTTTAGAAACACCAGCATGAATATTAAGTGCGAAGCATAAACGTATGATATGTTAGAACTGCATTGCTTGCACTATATCCTGTGTATCGAAAAATAATGGCCACTTATACAAGATGTAGACATCAAAAACAAACAAGTTGGTTAGCCACATAGGGTCGAATACCCTTATCGTCTCTACCTTCCCTTCTCTATCCAAAACAATGACTGCCTCACCGGTGCGCCAGTCATAATACCACCATTTGAAATGGGGTGCAAAATCTTGTGGCATCTCCCTCAATGGAATACGTGACATTGTACGTGGAGGGTGCCATTTTAGAACAATCTTTGGTCTTCCAGTGATAGGGTTCACCTCAGATCTTCTGATGTACCTCGTAGCCTGCTGAGGTTTGAAGTTCACCCATCTGGTAAGATATTCACGTTTTAGCATAGCCTCAAACCAGCCTGACATTTTCTTCGTGTCAGCATACAGCAGCTTTAGTCTTGCCAGCTGGTTGAGCTCAAAACCAGGGAGAGTCTTTAGATCGTGTAGGAATCTAAAGTACTCGATTCCCCTCTCCCTCTTGACTGCGTAAACGTAGAGATCCTCAAAATGAGCCCATGATATAATCTTCCCTGACACTTTCTGATGCTTCTTGACATTGTAGATCTTGGTGTAGGTACTTTGCTTAGCTGTAGCGCGCTGGGCTCTGATCTCTAAGAAGCAAGCCGCCCATTCAGCCTTTCTAATATCTACATTGGCGGTTGGGGCTTGGCTTATAGATGCTTCTACTTCCTTTCCCTTTTGCTTCAGCTTCTACAAAGTATCGCTGCCGAGAGTATTACCCAGATCGGGAATCATATTACCCTCTCGGTCAGTATACTCAGGATAATGCTGAGCCGTGACGTCTTCTATCTCAATCTCGTCTATATCGTTTAGCTCCTCGTCACTTTCCACATTGAAGGTTGGAGCATCCTTCACTATCTCGTTAGGATTCAACTGGAACATTTTAGCAAGTTGCTCATCAGTGAGGTCGTGAATTATTTCTCCTTCTTCAGGAGTATAACTCACGGACCTCCTGACGATCCCTTACAGATCAAGTATCATAGTCAGTTGAGACTTCATCTGCTGTAAGGGAGCAACATCGTACTCATCTTGCTGAAATGTTGGATCTGCTTGATTTAAACATGTAACACAACACTAGTTAGTATGTAATCAAGATAATCAAACACTGAATAATAAATATATACATTAATTTCATAACATTAAATGATGATTTCAAGTACAAAAGTTGAACAAAGTAAAACATTTAATCTTTACTTTTGCCTTGAATCCTCTCTGCGTCTTCAGCTGAGGGTGAGGTAGGCGGGGCAGACGATGATGCTCCCTGGTCTTGTTTCCTCTTTGTCCTTTGCTCTTGACCAGGAGCAGAGGCAGATGCAGCTGCATCCCCTTCATCATCATCATCATCATCATTCTTGCTTCTTGCCTCGCCGTCACCCTCATCATCATCATCCTCACTCTCATCCTCTTCATCATCATCCTCATCATCATCACCATCGTCATCTCCTTACCCTATCTTCAAAGGCTCATCTTGCAATCCTTCCAGCTTGAGCAAGATCTTCTTCTTAGCAGCCTCCAACTCCTCCAATCTCTTCACCGATTCCTCTTTGTGCTCGTGGAGTTGGGCGATATGCTCAGCTTGCTGAGCAATCTGCTGAGCTTGAGAAGCATTTAGCTCCTCAAGCTGGCTTAGCCGATTTCTCCTCATCGGCTGCTAACAGCTTCAGCACCATCCTGTTGAGTGCTACAAGCTGTTCCTCCACTCCAATAGGAGGGAGGGATGATCCTGTGGGGAATGTGGATAGGCCAACTTGGTGGCTAGTGGTGGTGGTGGTGGTGAAGATTGGGGTTGGTATAGTGGTGGAAGGTGTTATAATAGTGGTAGGGTGGTGGTGAAGATTGGGGGTGGTATAGTGGTGGTAGGTGGTGTAGTGGTGGTAGTGGTGGTGGGTGGTGTAGTGGTGGAAGTGATGGTGGAGGTAGTGATCAGTGTAATCCTCCATCTCTTGGGCTTCAGCCTATGTGGCTGAGCCATCCTCTTCCTCCGAGTCCCCCTAGACCCGGAGGCTTCCCCTTGCCTGTTGGGCTGGTCAGGGATGTAAGATGGATCTGTGGTAGTCTCCCTAGACCCTCCCGGACATCCACCAACCATCCTTATCCCTCTCTCGGTGGCAACCACCCTGCTCCCCATCGTCCTGGTCAGTGGTTCCTCATTAGACTCTTCCTCCTTATCAGGTTGGATGTCCGGATGGAAACCCGCTGTCTGTAGATCACTATGTGGAGATGGTGGAAATGTAGCATCATTAGTAGTGATCTGAGTATGTGACGGACCTGTATCTCCACCGTCACCACTGTCATCATCGTCTGAATCATCATCAGGAGCAGCTATCGGCTCAATATCCGAGTCACTATCGTCGTGGCGCCACTTCCTCTTCGACGGCACCACGTAGTCTTCCTGGGCCAAATGCCCAAACAATCTCCTCACCGGGGGCTTCACCTGCTTCCCCCAGTACACCCTCATCCGTCCCAGAGTCTGTGTCGTCCATGACCTCCAGGACGACAGCATCCTCTTTCTCCTTCGGCAGGGAGGGAAGCTTCTGATCAATGATCATCTGTATAAACCTTGGATACATACAGAAGCTTTCCTTCCCCTTCACTTTAATGTTCTCCACCATATAGGTGAAGATCATCCTGGAGAAGCTGAATGGATGATTCAGCACCAGTGCAGCTTATGCGTTCTGCATTTGGTCTGAAAGCTCATCAAATCCACCCTTTCTGGATGCGATGCATCTCAGAAGTACATGGGCCAAGTATCTAAACTAGGGGGCACAAGTTGTCTTTTTGAGCATACTTGGGTTTATGTCCCCAGAATACTTGGCCCTCATAAATCAGCCTCTAACTGTGAGGGGATGTAATCGGGTGGGGCAGTCAGTATCAACCCCGAACTCCAACACCGTCCTGATATCCTCCTCGGTAATCTGGATGGCCTCCCTGAATATCGAACTCCTGATGGTATGGGGCTCAGTAGACCTATCTACAGCAGCGCCTTCCTAAAATGCCTGTTGTATGGATAGGTAAGGTGTGCATGGTGAGGAGATCGCTCGGAAAATCCTCGAGCGTCGTAAGAAAGCAATGATGCCAGCAAACTCCGCAGCGTTGCGGGAAGAGAGATCGAGGTAAGCACAGATGTTGTGCTTAGAGCTCATAGGCCACCGACTTGCCATCTGTGACACAAAGTAAATAGACATTAGTGCATGTCAAAGTATGCAAAACTTGTTTCAAGTAATTAAGCATTTTGTTCAGTCGTGCAACAGAACTGAGCGATTGAATCTAGTCGTGCGACTGAGCTGCACGACTGAGATCAGGTCTTGCGATTTAGCTCATACGTACGACTGAGGCATGCGACTGGACTTAGTCGTATGTTCTCTCATGCGTTTACCTCACCGTGCGATTGAGCTCAGACGCATGGTTCAGTCATGCGATTGAGCTTAGACGCATGGTTCAGTCGTTCGGTTGAACCATTCATCCATCTCAGTCGTGCGATTGAGCCATTCGTCTTTCTCAGTCATGCGACTGAAATTCATCAGTGTGTCCAATCGCATGTCCGACTGTTGGTTCATTCCAATTCAATTTTTTGAGCAATACTTGATGATAAACGTTGAGGACTGGCTCATTTGGTTCGCATATGACTGATTAAACCTCTAATAACTTTAATTTGATCAGACATCTCAGTTTTAGTGGTTTATTTGTCTTATTTGTTTCGGTTTTAAGTTAGGGCACTGTAAAGGTCATTTTAACGTTGTAGTAATCGATTAATCATTCAAATGATGTCGCGCAGTACCTTTGGAATAGAAACAAATGGTCAGAACGTGTCTAAAACGGATCTAAGAAGCTCAAATGAGATTACGGCAGTATATGTGTGAATCGTGCGTCTGAGGGGCGATTTGAGTGAATGAGACGAATGAGACCGACTCCCCCTCAATTTATACTAGGGCAACCTTCAGTCGTGCGAAAGTCAATCGTGCGACTAAGCTTCAGTCATATGACTCGCTCATTCGGCCATCTCCAGTCGTACGATTGAGGATCATTCGTGCGACTGTCACAGTCGGTCACCTCCAATCGTGCGATTGGGCTCACTCGTATGGTCCATTCATACGACTGACTCATACTCATGGTTTAGTCATTCGATTGGGTTCATTCGTATGGTCTAATCGTACGACTGGTACATATTCATGGTCCAGTCGTGCGAATGGGTCATACTTGTGATATATTGCCTTTTTGACCCATTTACACTTAGTCCCTTGTAACAATAGATAAAACATTTTGATCATTTGATCATCTCACACATGATCAATTTTAAGATTAAAAATCTTTTGATCACCTCAGATTTGATCCATTTATCCACCTGATCATCTCAGACATGATCCATTTATCCACCTGATCATCTCAGACATGATCCATTTATCCACCTGATCATCTCAGACATGATCCTTTTACCTTTTCAGAAACAATTGATTTAAGATTAACGTTAAGTTCAGTTTGTGACATTCACAGTAATGAGTAACATAGCACAGTCCAACACTGACACAATTTGCGAATAATTTGAAAGACTAAACTAAATAACAAAATAAACATGTTTTTGTGATTTTGTTAGGGTTTGGTAGATAAGCCTATTAGCATTAACATCGTTTCTAAGACAGATTCATATGGAATCAGACAGGCATAAACTCAATTACTTGGAAATTTTATATATGTACTGAAATGGAAACTAACATATTTACCAATCACAGTTCCTCGTTCATCTGAGACTTATCCGTTCTAACCGGGAATCATGCTTGATCTGATATATAACACATTGATTATGAACATCAGGCGATGCAGCCACAACGATTGTCAGTATACTTGTCCACTTAAATCCATAAACAGACTTTTGACACATATTGGTGATGTATTAAGTTATATTATTTCAACCAACATTTGTGGATCCCAAACTTATATGGTAATCAACATTCCTGAGGAGACTTTTGAGCGGTCTACGGGTATTTTGACAAGAAGAAACTATTCATAGAGCTTTCAAAGAGAAGCCAAGCCTCAGGTCAGTTCCATCACACAGTAGAGAGGCGGCAAACAACAACGAATTCTAGAATATCTAGGTTATGCTTATCCTCAGGTCAGTGTCATCGCACAGCAGAGAGGCACACAACCTATCTTCTTGTTAGAGCATCTTTAAATTTTTCTTTTGCACATAACGCACCAACAACATAGGTTATCAGCTTGATTGCGTTTATTTCCAATTTTTTTTCGTGCTTTGCTCTTTTTGTGGTCAGCCGCACACTTTTAGTGGCGTTTATTTGCTCATCATCCCTTATTGGAAATAGCTGATTGTGTTAGCCAGTGATAAGATGGGAGCCCACAGTCAATTGAACAGATTAGTTTAGATTGAGTTCACCAATGATGTCTACTAGTCTATTGTGTTGAATCTATCGACACATCGTATAACGAACTAGCACCTCCCTAGATCGACTTTCTCAGTATAATTACAGTTACAAACAAGCGTACTATCATTTTCCCAATTTGTTAGACTTAGATTTCTCTGACCAATAATTTTCTGTGATTTAATTAACTAAAATTGCAAAAAATTGAAAATCTTTTTGATGTTCCAAGTAACTTGACGCCTGTGTACTATCACTTTCCATAGTATTATATCACTTTCTTATCTTTGTTGTTTTTGCCTTTTAGCTTATCTGCCCCCCCCCCTTTATTTAAGTAAATAAATACTGAAAGTAAACTAATCTCCCCCTAAAATTCTAAAACAAAAAATCTTTTTGTGTTTTTGGATTTTTGTAAGACAAGGAAATTTAAACAAATAAAAAAACAAAATAAAATAAAATTGAAAAACTGAACAAGTGTCGGACCAAGCATCTGTGTCTTCCGAAATAATGCCACTTTTCTTTTTCACGTCGTTGACCTCTAACAGATAGAAAAATCTGGGTTTATCAAACGGTTTGGTGTAGAGGTCGGCGCGTTGAAAATCCGTGTTTAATTTAACCACATCAATTAATTATTTTTCATAGCAATCGCGTATGGAATGATACTTTATGCCGATGTGTTTTGTTTTAGGGTGTTGAACAAGATTTTTAGTTACAGCTATGGCAGCAGAGTTATCAACATATATTGGGGTGTTAGAAAATTGCAAACCGTAGTCCCACATTTGCTGTTGGATCCAGATGATCTGAATACAGCAACTTGCCACAGCAACATATTCAGCTTCACAGGTGGATAGGGCAACCGAGGTCTGCTTCTTGCATTGCCACGTGACCAAACGCCTTCCAAAAAACTGACACCCTGCTGATGTAGACTTGAAGTTCATCTTGCAGCCGCCGTAGTCTGAATCACTATACGTCATTAGCTCAAAGTCATCGTCATGAGGATACCACAACCCCAGTGTTGGAGTACCCTTCGGATAACGAAAGATCCTTTTCACCTGGATCAGATGATTTACTTTTGGTTTGGCTTGATATCTAGAGCATAGACATGTGGCATACATGATATCTGGACGCGAGGCAGTGAGATACATGAGAGATCCGATCATCCCACGATACATAGTGGCATCTACCAAATCCCCATTCTCATCAGGTGCCACATCATGATTTGTGGCGAGTGGGGTACCGGCAGCAGTGACATTTTCCATATCAAATCGGCTAAGAATGTCTTCGACATACTTAGTCTGATGCAGAAAAATACCGGTAGGTGTTTGATCCACCTGTAATCCCAGGAAGAACTTCATTTCTCCCATGGCACTCATTTCAAATTCTGCCTTCATTACAGATTCGAATTCTTTACATAGATCTTCATTTTGCGAACCAAAGATAATGTCATCCACATAAATTTGCACCATCAGTAAATCTCCGTCTCTCTCTTAGATGAACAACGTGCAGTCAATCACACCCCTGCGAAAACCGTGTTTCAGCAGGTGGGTGGAGAGCTTCTCATACCATGCTCGAGGAGCCTGATGTAGCCCGTCCAAAGCCTTGTCCAACTTGTAGACTCTGTCCCGATGATAAAGATCTTCAAATCCCTCGGGTTGACTGACGTAGACCTCTTCACGGATTTCCCCATGAAGGAATGCACTCTTTACATCTAGTTGATAGACTTTGATCTTCATGTAAGATGCGTAGGCTAGAAAGATGCGGATTGCTTCCATTCTAGACACGGGTGCAAACACTTCATTATAGTCGACTCCCTCGACTTGTCTAAAGCCTTGAACAACCAACCATGCCTTGTTACTTATAACAACACCCTGGTCATCCTTCTTGCAGCGTAGCACCCATTTGGTGCCAATCACTTTAACTCCTTTGGGCCGGTCAACGAGTGTCCACACTCCAAGCTTCTTGAACTGTAGCAGCTATTCTTGCATAGCATTGACCCAGGCCTCATCCTTCAGGGCATCACTTACGTGTTTGGGCTCGACTTGAGAAACAAAGCATTTGAAAGCTCCGTCATTCATGTAGCCCTTTTCTATAATTGTAGAGTAATCAGCAGAATACAACTGATTTCTCATCTGCACGCCGGAGTGTAGATCCCCAATGATAGCCTTCGGCAGATGATTCACATTGATCCTAGTCATAGGTGTCGTAGGAATGACAACTTCAGTATCCAGAATTATGACAGTAGGTTCAGTATCCGGATTCCCTGATGCATGTTCAGCAGCTGATGAGCTTCCTTCTTGATTAACATTAGGCTCAATGCCTGTCTCAGCTGCTTCTTCATCATCTGATGACTCATCACTCTCGTCCTAATCAGCTATTGAAGATCTTGATGAACCACTAGCCGGTGTCACATTGCTGGTATCCAGATTCGGTGTATTTAGGACATCGTGCATCATCTGAGCAGCAATCTCTTCATCTGAATCTATCTGAGGAAGGTTGAATGATTTGTAAAGCCATCGTAGTCGAAGAAAGACGATGGACCTTTTCCAGCAGGGGGATGGTGAATCGTTGTACATCGACATTGCACCATACTTCTACCTGACCTGTTGAGTTGTTGTAAACTCGTTTATCTGGTATGCTATATCCAAGAAAGATCCCCTGATCTGCCTTTTCACTAAAATTGCCTTCTGGAGTTTTCTTTAGTAGCGTACATGGAGCTCCGAATGGTTCCAGATACTCCAGGTTAGGTTTGCTTTTCTGAAGCAACTCATAGCAAGTCTTCCCATGCCGCTTGACTACTAACACACGATTAAGTGTGTAGCATGCATTGGCAACTGCTTCATTCCAGAACTGTACTGGCAGCTTTGAATCTGCCAACATAGTCCTAGCAGTCTCGATCAAGCTCCTATTCTTCCGCTCAGCAACTCCATTCATCTGTGGTGTGTATGCAGAGGTGAACTGATGAACAATTCCCTTTTCTTTACAGAAAGCATGCATCCACTGATTCTTGAATTCAGTTCCATTTTCTGAACGAATCTTCCTCACCTTCAGCTTGTAGAGAGACTCCAGTGTAGTGATGAGCACCTTGAACGACTCAAAGGTTTCTGACTTAGCTTTCAGAAACATCACCCAGGAGAAACGTGAATAGTCATCCGTGACGACAAAGCAGTACCAGTCTCCTGAGATACTCTTCGTGCTTACAGGACCGAATAGATCCATATGCAGTAGCTCCAGTGGCATCTCGATAGAATTAACATGCTTGGTCTTGTGAGACTTCCTGGTCTACTTTCCCTTTTTGCATAAGACACAAAATCTGGAAGTTTAAAGTTCTTTACAGTAACTCCATCAACTAAATTGTTATGAATCAGATGATTCATCTTCCTATGATTTATGTGTCCCATTCTCTGTGCCATGAGATGGACTCCTTTTCTGTTGCTTTTGATAAAAAGCACTGAACAGTAGACTCAGTAGTAGAAGCAGTTGACATGTCTCCTGAGGAATGTTGATTACCATATAAGTTTTAGATCCACAAATGTTGGTTGAAATAATATAACCTAATACATCACCAATATGTGTCAAAAGTCTGTGTATGGATTTAAGTGGACAAGTATACTGACAATCTTCGTGGCTGCACCGCCTGATGTTCACAATCAATGTGTGTTACATATCAGATCAAGCATGATTCCCAGTTAGAATGGAGAAGTCTCCGATGAATGAGGAACTGTGATTTGTAAATATGTTAGTTTCCATTTCAATACATATATAAAAGTTCCAAGTAATTGAGTTTATGCTTGTCTGAGTCCATATGAATCTGTCTTAGAAACGATGTTAATGCTAATAGGCTTATCTACCCAACCCTAAAAAATCACAAAAACATGTTTATTTTGTTATTTAGTTTAGTCTTTCAAATTATTCGCAAATTGTGTCAGTGTTGGACTGTGCTATGTTACTCATTGCTGTGAATGTCACAAACTGAACTTAACGTTAATCTTAAATCAATTGTTTCTGAAAAGGTAAAAGGATCATGTCTGAGATGATCAGGTGGATAAATGGATCGTGTCTGAGATGATCGGGTGGATAAATGGATCATGTCTTGGATGATCAGGTGGATAAATGGATCACATCTGAGGTGATCAAAAGATTTTTAATCTTAAAATTGATCATGTCTGAGATGATCAAATGATCAAAATTTTTTATCTATTGTTACAAGGGACTAAGTATAAATGGGTCAAAAAGGCAATATATCACAAGTATGACCCATTCGCACGACTGGACCATGAATATGTACCAGTTGTACGATTGGACCATACGAATGAACCCAATCGAATGACTAAACCATGAGTATGAGTCAGTCGTACAAATGGACCATACGAGTGAGCCCAATCGCACGATTGGAGGTGACCGACTGTGACAGTCGCACGAATGATCCTCAATCGTACGACTGGAGATGGCCGAATGAGCGAGTCGTACGACTGAAGCTCAGTCGCACGAATCAATCGTGCGACTAGGTTCAGTCGCACGACTGAAGGTTGCCCTAGTATGAATTGAGGGGGAGTCGGTCTCATTCGTCTCATTCACTCAAATCGCCCCTCAGACGCACGATTCACACATATATTGCCGTAATCTTATTTGAGCTTCTTAGATCCGTTTTAGACATGTTCTGACCTTTTGTTTCTATTCCATAGGTACTGCGCGACATCATTTGAATGATTAATCGATTACTACAACGTTAAAATGACTTTTACAGTGCCCTAACTTAAAACCAAAACAAATAAGACAAATAAACCACTAAAACTGAGATGTTTGATCAAATTAAAGTTATTAGAGGTTTAATCGGTCATATGCGAACCAAATGAGCCAGTCCTCAACGTTTAACATCAAGTATTGCTCAAAAAATTGAATTGGAATGAACCAACAGTCGGACATGTGATTGGACACACTGATGAATTTCAATCGCACGACTGGCTCAATCGCATGACTGAGATGGACGAATGGTTCAACCAAACAACTAAACTATGCATCTAAGCTCAATCGCACGACTGAACCATGCGTCTGAGCTCAATCGCACGGTGAGGTAAACGCATGAGAGAACATACGACTAAGTCCAGTAGCATGCCTCAGTCGTACGTATGAGCTAAATCGCAAGACCTGATCTGAGTCGTGCAGCTCAGTCGCACGACTAGATTCAATCGCTCAGTTCAATCACACGACTGAACAAAATGTTCAATTACATAAACAAGTTTGGCATACTTTGAGACGCACTAATGTCTATTTTCTTTGTGTCACAGACGGCAAGTCGGTGGCCTATGAGCTCTAAGCACAACATCTGTGCTTATCTCGATCTCTCTTCCCGCAACGCTTCGGAGTTTGCTGGCATCATTACTTTCTTACGACGCTCGAGGATTTTCCGAGCGATCTCCTCGCCATGCACACCTTACCTTTCCATACAGCAGGCATTTTGGGAAGGCGCTGCTGTAGATAGGTCTACTGAGCCCCATACCATCAGGAGTTCGATATTCGGGGAGGCCATCCAGATTACCGAGGAGCACATCAGGACGGTGCTGGAGTTCAGGGATGATACTGACTGCCCCACCCGATTACATCCCCTCACGGTTAGAGGCTGCTTTATGAGGGCCAAGTATTCTGGGACATAAACGCAAGTATCCTCAACAAGAGCAACTTGTGCCCCTAGTTCAAATACTTGGCCCATGTACTTCTGAGATGCATCGCATCCAGAAAGGGTGGATTTGATGAGCTTTCAGACAAGATGCAGAACGCATACACTGCCCTGGTGCTGAATCATCCATTCAGCTTCTCCAGAATGATCTTCACCTATATGGTGGAGAACATTGAAGCGAAGGGGAAGGAAAGCTTCTGTATGTATCCGAGGTTTATACAGATGATCATTGAACAGAAGCTCCCCTCGCTGCCGAAGGAGAAAGAGGATGATGTCATCCTGGAGGTCATGGATGACACGACTCTAGGACGGATAAGGGTTATACCGGGGGAAGCACGTGAAGCCCCCGGTGAGGAGATTGTTTGGGCATTTGGCCCGGGAAGACTACGTGGCGCCGTCAAAGAGGAAGTGGCGCCACGACGATAGTGACTTAGATATTGAGTCGATAGCTGCTCCTGATGATGATTCAGACGATGATGACAGTGGTGACGGTGGAGATACAGGTCTGTCGCATACTCAGACCACTACTAATGATGCTAGATCTCCAACATCTACACACAGTGATCTACAAATAGCGGGTTTCCATCAGGACTTCCAACCTGATGAGGAGGAAGAGTCTGATGAGGAACCACTGACCAGGACAGTGGGCAGCAGGGTGGTTGCCACCGAGAGGGGGATAAGGACGGTTGGTGGATGTCCGGGCGGGTCTAGGGAGACTACCACAGATCTATCTTACATCCCTGACCAGCCCAGCAGGCAAGGGGAAGCCTCCAGGTCTAGGGGACTCAGAGGAAGAGGATGGCTCAGCCACATGGGCTGAAGCCCAAGAGACGGAGGATTACACTGATCACTACCTCCACCACCACTTCCACCACTACACCACCCACCACCACTACCACCACTACACCACCTACCACAACTATACCACCCCCAATCTTCACCACCACCACTACCACCACCACACCACCTTCCACCATTATACCAACCCCAATCTTCACCACCACCACCACCACTAGCCACCAAGCTGGCCTATCCACATTCCCCACAGGATCATCCCTCCCTCCTATTGGAGTGGAGGAACAGCTTGCAGCACACAACAGGATGGTGCTGAAGCTGTTAGCAGCCTATGAGGAGAAATCGGCTAAGCTACGTCAGCTTGAGGAGCTAAATTCTTCTCAAGCTTAGCAGATTCCTCAGCAGGCTGAGCAGATCGCCCAACTCCACGAGCACAAAGAGGAATCGGTGAAGAGATTGGAGGAATTGGAGGCTGCTAACAAGAAGATCTTGCTCAAGCTGAAAGGATCGTAAGATGAGCCTTTAAATATAGGGGAAGGAGATGACGATGGTGATGATGATGAGGATGATGATGAAGAGGATGAGAGTGAGGATGATGATGAGGAGGGTGACGGCGAGGCAAGAAGCAAGGATGATGATGATGATGATGATGATGATTAAAGGGATGCAGCTGCATCTGCCTCTGCTCCTGGTCAAGAGCAAGGGACAAAGAGGAAACAAGACCAGGGAGCATCATCGTCTGCCCCGCCTACCTCACCCTCAGCTGAAGACGCAGAGAGGATTCAAGGCAAAAGTAAAGATTAAATGTTTTACTTTGTTCAACTTTTGTACTTGAAATCATCATTTAATGTTATGAAATTAATGTATATATTTATTATTCAGTGTTTGATTATCTTGATTACATACTAACTAGTGTTGTGTTACATGTTTAAATCAAGCAGATCCAACATTTCAGCAAGATGAGTATGATGTTGCTCCCTTACAGCAGATCAAGTCACAACTGACTATGATACTTGATCTGCAAGGGATCGTCAGGAGGTCCGTGAGTTATACTCCTAAAGAAGGAGAAATAATTCACGACTTCACTGATGAGCAACTTGCTGAAATGTTCTTGTTGAATCCTGATGAGATAGTAAAGGATGCTCCTACCTTCGATGTGGAAAGTGACGAGGAGCTAAACGATATAGATGAGATTGAGATAGAAGACGTCACGGCTCAGCATTATCCTGACTATACTGACCGAGAGGGTAATGTGATTCCCGATCTGGGTAATACTCTTGGTAGTGATACTTTGGAGAAGTTGAGCCAACAGGAAAAGGAAGCAGAAGCATCTACAAGCCAAGCCCCAGCCTCGCACGCCGATGTAGATATCGGAAAGGCTGAATGGGCAGCTTGCTTCTCAGAGATCAGAGCCCAGCGCGCTACAGCTAAGCAAAGTACCTACACCAAGATCTACAAAATCAAGAAGCATCAGAAAGTATCAGGGAAGATTATATCGTGGGCTCATTTTGAGGATCTCAACGTTTACGTAGTCAAGAGGGAGAGGGGAATCGAGTACTTTAGATTCCCACACGATCTAAAGACTCTCCCTAGTTTTGAGCTCAACCAGCTGGCAAGACTGAAGCTGCTGTATGCTGACATGAAGAAAATGTCAGGCTGGTTTGAGGTTGCGCTAAAACGTGAATATCTTACCAGATGGCTGAACTTCTAACCTCAGCAGGCTACGAGGTACATCAGAAGATCTGAGGTGAACCCTATCACTGGAAGACCAAATATTGTTCTAAAATGGCACCCTCCACGCATAATGTCGCGTATTCTATGAGGGAGATGCCACAAGATTTTGCACCCCATTTCAAATTGTGGTATTATGACTGGCGCACCGGTGAGGCAGTCATTGTTTTGGATAGAGAAGGGAAGGTAGAGATGATAAGGGTATTCAACCCTATGTGGCTAACCAACTTGTCTGCTTCTGATGTCGACATTTGTACAAGTGGCCATTATTTTTTGATACACAGGATATAGTGCAAGCACTGCAGTTCCAACATGTCATACGTTTATGCTTCGCACTTAATATTCATGATGGTGTTTCTAAAGAAGAACAGGCTAAGAGGTTTGAAGAGTTTAAGAAGGAAGTCAAAGATTAGATAAAACTAGGTCCAAGGGGGAGTTTGTTGGTACACATGTCCCTAGTTCTAGTTCTAGTGAGCTCAAATGTCATAGACTTTCATTTTGTAACACTTATGTAATGTTTGAATATATGTAATGAAAAACTCTTCTGTGAATGTTCATTGTTTATTGAATGTTATATCTATTAATATGATTTATTGTTACACGCTTATATGAACATGTTATATAGGTTTACTGTTGTTAGACATAGTTTGACAACTTCACCTTTAAAGCATGTGAAACCATGACTCAACAATACTTCAGGTATGTTGAGATTGTGGATACTCTAATGGATGTGGGAGTAACTCTTAAGAATAGGGACATTATGAGGAAGTTCATGTCCTCTCTTCTCATACAATGGACACACTATTATATGGTCGTTAAGAGGACTGAAAACCTCAAGACCCTTACTCTCACTGAGTTGTATGGTATCCTCAGCGGATACCAGATGGAGATGAACATGCAAAATCCATCTGGCAACTCCAACAAGCAACAGAGTTTTTCCCTTCATGTGGTTGAAAGGGATTGTAGAGAACCATAACATCATCTTATCTGCTACCCTGACAACTCATAAAAGGGTCTTTTCATCATCTTCCTGGAGATACCAAGGGAGAGCTACATCCAAGGAAGCCCATTCCAAGAGACAAGCTCATAACAAGCATCTGTGTTTGCTAATGAAAGCAGTGGCAACTTCCTCTCACCCTTGAAGACTTGGATTGCATCCATTCAGATGATCTGAAGTACATGGAGATAGTTCAACAGATGGATCTTCTCACTCATAGAGTGAAGAAGTTTTACAAGAGGACAGGGAGGAAGTTTCCTAGCAATGTATCCAATGGAAAGTTTGGCTGGATAAAATCAAGGTAAAGTGTTACAACTGTAATCCAATAGGACATTTTGCTAGGGAGTGCAAGGCACCAAGGACAAATGGTGGCCAAGCACAACCCATACCAACTACACTCATGGAGCACCACACACTAAGAAGCCCAAGCAACAAGCTACAGTTGCTGTTGAAGAAGGAGGCTTTGATTAGAGATTCCAAGTTGAAGATGCATCTTCAAACCAACCACTAATGGATGACCATGAAGAATGCATTGCTAAGTTAACAGATATAGGTCCTATAACTTAGAGATGAGATCTAACCTTGAGTCCTTAAACATCTTAAAAGCTGATTTTAAAAGAGCTAAAAATGATTATAAACTTAAAATAGAAGATCTTGAGAAAACCATTTCAACTCTTAAGCATGAACACACCAACTATAAGACTCAAATAAAAGATCTCTTTACTAAGTTAACTAAATGTTAGACTGAGCTTGTGATTAGCAAAGCTAGGGCAGAAAAATGTGTTTATGAAGAAGAGACCTTCAAGAATATTATCGTCATCCTTGCATGCAAAGTGTATTATCAAAACAAGCAGGGACTGGGATCTACTGAGACAGCTCCTCCACAGACTTTACTATCTATAAGATCTCTAAGTTATGAAACTTGTCAAGATAAGCTTCCCATCATAGACCCCATTCAAGAAGAGGATGAAGAGGAGATAGTGAATGATGGATATGAGATGAGTGAAGAAGATCATCCAAAGAAGGGTTACTATTCTCCTGAGGAGAGAAAAGAACCAGGGATGACAAAGTCTAAAAAGAAGAATTGATTAGAGCAGCCAAAAGAAGATAAAAGAAGGCTCAAGAGATCAAGGCCACTTTTAACTCCAAGCAGAAACAAGTCTTTATCTCTGCAGGATTTAAAGTGGTAAAGGATGAGGACTCAACCATGAACTCTAATACTAGGAGTTCTAGTTCATGTCCAACTCATTCCTGTGAAGAAAAGAGGGCTGATCAGCTATGTACTACTGCTACACAGTCTGAATCATCAAGCTCTAAAAGCAAACCTCACCCTAAGAAGCTTGTTGCATCATCTGAGAAGATGAAGATGGAAATGGAAAGTGATCAAGCTCAGCCTTCTACTCAAAGGAAGACTCTTAGAAGGAAGCCAGTTGATTGTATCATCTGTGGTAGTATTTCTCATCTTCCTAAGGATTGTATCTATAATCCTAAAAGTCCTATCCATATGACCAAGAAGAAGACTTCGAAGAAGAAGAAGAAGAAGAAGAAGAAGAAGAAGCAAGCTTCGGAAGGGAAATCTTTTCCTTTCAGAAGCTCCAAAATGGAAAAGAAGACAAGTGAAAACTTGCATTCAGAAGAAACTTTGGTCTTGGAAAAAGGGAATGCTTCCGAAGCACTGAAGCTTGCTGCAGTGAAGGCAAGATCTTCTAAAGGCATAGTCTCCAAAACTTTCAAAGTTGTTAAACTTCCAAAGTGTTGAAGGTCAAGTCTAATCTTCCAAAGATT
The DNA here is from genome assembly GCA_024085815.1 of Flaveria linearis. Taxonomy (NCBI): domain Eukaryota; kingdom Viridiplantae; phylum Streptophyta; class Magnoliopsida; order Asterales; family Asteraceae; genus Flaveria; species Flaveria linearis. Next base: position 17,638,473 of record CM044012.1, read on the forward strand.
GTATGGAAGATAAAGGAAGACCATATGACTGAAAGTTCTTCATCAACAATAGCAAATGATCCTTAAAGTCTAAACATAGGATCAATCACTACTGTATTATCTTCAGTACACTTTGACAAGCCCAAGATCAATAAGGATTTGGTTTCTAAATGTAACTAACCATCTCTTTTTATGCGGGAACAACTAAAGACTAAGAGAAATATATGGATCATAGATACTGGTTGTTCAGGAACATGACATGTAATGGTTCTTTGCTTCAAAACTTTGAGAAAATTGATGGAGGGCCAGTTGCTTTTGGAGGAGATGTAGGTGGTTACATTACAGGAAGGGGCAGGGTCGCAAATGGTAAGCTCATCATTGAAAAGGTAAGTATATCCCAATTTTATGATTACAGACATAACATGCTCTTCACTGAGCATGAGTGCATTGTTCTTAAGCTCAAGGTAATCATTCCTCAAGAGCATATCCTGCTCAAAGCCCCCAGGAAAGGGAATATGTATAAGATGGATTTACTGAAAACATCTCCCTTAGGAGAAGTTTCTTGCTTTCTATCTAAAGAAAATAGTGATGAGTCTTTCCTTTGGCATAAAATAATATGCCATGTAAACTTTAAAAACATTAACAAATTAATTAAAAATGACTTGGTAACTGGAATGCCAAAGAAAGAGTTTACAAGTGATTATCATTATGTTGTATGTCTGAAAGGGAAGCAACACAAGGTGTCTCACAATCCAAAGGAAAGGAACTCCGTCACTACTGCCCTACACTTACACATGGATCTCTTTGACCCCATAAGTGTAATGAGTTTAGGAAGGACCTCATACTGTTTGGTGATCACATATGATTTCATAAGATTCACTTGGGTCTTCTTCCTTAGAACTAAGGATGAGACTACTGAGATCTTGAAGAACTTCATTCTAAAAATTAAGAATCAATGTGATCAGAAGGTCAAGACCATAAGATGTGATCAAGGAAGAAAATTCAAGAACCAAATCCTTAACACATTTATGATGAAAAGGGTATTACATGATAATATAGTACTCCCATGACTCCTCAGTAAAATGGTGTTACTAGAGGAGAAACAGGACACTTATTGAAGCTATAAGAACCATGTTGACTGACTCTAAATTGTCCATCACCTTCTGGGCAGAGGCAGTCAACACTACCTACTATATGTAAAATAGAGTTTTAGTAGTTAAGACTCATGGTAAGACTCCTTATGAGCTATGGCACAAAAGGAGACCTTTCATTGATTTCCTCAGATCATTTGTATGTCCTTGCACCATCTTGAATACCAAAGATCAAGTAGCCAAATTTGTTAAGAAATGACACGATGGACACTTTATTGGAAACTCTTCTCAAGCTAAGAATTTAGAGTACACAATCTAAGAAATAGAGTAGTTGAAGAGTCAGCCAAAATGACCTTTAATGAGCACATTCCCAGTGTGAAAGATTTTGGTCCTGATTGGCTGTTGGATCTTGATTTAGTTACTAACTGTTTTAACAAATCTTCTGAGAATATTTTAGGATCTAGAGATAATTTACCAACAGGAGATCCTGATCCAAGATTTAAGCTGAAAAGACCAAGAAGGAACACTACTTTAGCTCCAATGGTAACTAACCCTGCAGATGGATATCCTATCAGCACAACCATGACAAATTCAGCTGATACATCTGAGGTGCCTATAAATTCCAGCTCAGAGCCACAGAACTCAAATGAAGGAGCTTTGAATATAAGAGGAAATGATGGTGTTGATAGTGATCAAGATTTTCATGATGCTGATAGCCACTCCATGGAGACAACATCAATTATGCCACACACTCATTAGATCAAGCTTCTCTTGATAAGTGTGTTGATGTGGTGGGTGACAATTCATTGACAGATCTAAACTTCATAAATTTGGATATGTCCAATCAACTTGCTAAGATTCCTCAACTCAGGATCCACAAGTCACACCCCACCACAAACATTATTAGAGATGTTGACAGTGGGGTGAGAACAAGAGGACAAACCCATGACAAAAATGTTTGTCTATACTCTTGCTTCTTATCCCAGATAGAACCTAAGAAAGTTGATGAGGCTATGAAGTATGAAAGTTGGATTGAAGCAATGTAGAAGGAGCTGCTTCAATTCAAAAGACAAAAGGTTTGGAACCTATGTCCTCTTCCTCAAGTGAAGACCACTATAGGTACCAAATGGTGTTTGGGAAAAGAAAGATGATAGAGCACTTGCCATCAAGAATAAGGCTAAACTAGCTGTTTAAGGATATACAAAAAATAGGGGATTGACTAGACAGATGTTTTTGCTCCAGTGACAAGACTTAAATCTGTTAGGATATTCCTTGCTTTTGCTGCATACAAGGATTTCAAGGTCTACCAACTTGATTTCAAGTGTGCTTTTCAATATAGGGTGATAGATGAGGCGGTGTATGTTAAATAACCACTTGGCTTTGCAGACCCAGATCATCTTGATTATGTCTGCAAGCTTGATAAAGCTCTTTATGGCTACACCAAGCTTCAAGGAAGTGGTGTGAGACACTATCTCAGTATCTCCGTCAGCATGGCTACAAGAGAGGTACTTTGACAACCCTAAAAATAAATAGGCAGTTTTACAACTAATGAATATTATTTAAATTTCATTATTATTTCAGATGAATGTTGTATACGTGTATATATATAGAATTTACATGTGCATGGTTGCATAATAGAAAAATTTACGTGTGCATGCATGTATATATATGAAAACTTCGTATGCATGTTTGCATGCAGGTATAAAATTTAAGCATGCATGCTTTGCATGCACATATATATATCCTCTACTTATGCATGTATATAATATAATTTGTATGTATATATATATACACACACATAAATTAACTTATGATTACCTATATAAATATATATGGGTGACATGTATAAATTAAGTATCAAAACAATATGATAACCCAACCAAACATTACAAAACAAGATATCTTGGTGCCAAAACAAAACTAAACAAAACAAAAGACACCTAAACACCAACCCAAATGCTAGACACGATTCATTAGGAGTTTATCCAACCAACTAAGTGCGAGTAACACCTTGATCGATCAAGAACAACTACCACGACGACCCAAACCGCCATACAAACCCTCAAAAGAGGCACATGAACTATCATCATTAATAAAAGCAATATGTGGCAAGTTCTAAAGAATCTTAGGCCACCTTGCATTCCTAGCTTCTTAGTCACTAAATTATCATCATTACAAGGTGAATGTGGCAATCCCAAGGACCATTCTCGGCCGCCTAAGTCAACACCAAGATTCACCACCTTTTGCCACCTCAATTCATAAAATAACTAAGCATAGATATGCTAGCTTAGTCACCATTCTAGGAACCTAGAGTAATCATGTGTAATCCCCTTATATGCAACTCTCGGCCGAAAGAAGGAATTACATACGCATTAAGCTACCCTCTCAAACCTCTCTATTCCTTATATTCCCTCGGTCCCGATTATCATTTCCATAACCATCTTCATCAACATCACCGTAACCATCACCACCATACCATCCGTAACCAACACCACCAAGACACCTCCCATAACCAACATCACCACCATTACCCATAACCATCACCTTCCATCACCTAGTCTCACTTCTCGGTTCTGAAAGCCATCAAGCATCCAAGTTGACCACCTTCTCAAGTCTTGGACTCAAGGCTTCTCAAGTCTTGGACTCAATGCATCTCAACCATTCCCCAATCATCATCAGCCCTTCCCTCTCTCATTTCAAAGGTTTAAAAGTCTTTCTAATACTAAATATATATCAATACTTACATATGTGTTATAAACACATATAAAATTAGTTTTGGTACAAATCTACCAAACTAATCTTAAAAAGCCTTGAAAACCCTAATTCTCACCAATTACAGCAATAAAATCATAAAAACTTCACAAAAAGGGATATTTCGAATTTATGAGAATTTAATCTTGAATTATTAAGAAAAATCTAGTAAAAATACTAAACAAATGGGATTGTGGGAATAAACATTGAAAAACCTTTATTTAGATACTAAACATTATTCTATAAATTTTGACAAAATTATGATAAATATAAACAATTTATACAAATTGTTTTAAATAAAGAAAATACTTAAAAATATAAAATAATTATGGAAAATTCTGATAAATTCACATAATGATTCATTTGAATTATAAAGGTCTCTATAATTATTTCAGAATTTATCTCTTTATTAAAATTGAGATATGAATTTTTATGTGTTCTACAGTAGAAAAATCAAAATAAATATTAAAATATGTAATAAATCATGAGAAATCATGGATACAATTTTAAATTTTAATCTACATAATAAATAAATTTTATAATTTTTGGAGTTATATAGATATTTTTTCTAAATATTGAGATTATTGTAAAATTTACAGAAACATGATCTGATACGAGTTAGACTATGATAAATTTATATGATGTTCTATTTTATATTAAGATTTTTTTAAAATTTTAGGAATTTATGGACTACAGAAACTATTTTTATTGAATTTTGGGAATATTATAGAAATTACAGAAAACAATATATTAGGCATTAGATCTTATAAAATTATTAGATGTTATAAACAGTTGAATAACATCTTGTAAATTTTTGATGATTTTTGGATAACAGTAGCTAATTTTAATGATTTATGGAGACTTTGGACTAATTATAAGTATTTATGTATAGTAAAATAATGTTGAGAAATTTATGATAACATCATTTGACTATTTTATAGCTGAACTTTAAAAAATTAATTAAATCTGAGGTTCTGAAAATTTTAAAGAAATTAATATTTAATTCTGTGAATTATTTTATAGGTTCCACTTTGGAGATACGGTGAGATTCATAGCCCCATTTTCAACCCTTTTGGTAGTTGTAAAGTTTTGGGGGAAAAGGCATACTGGTTACGTTGATGTGTTATTTTGAAAATATTTTTGAGACTTACTGTCATTTGTGATACAACCATTAGTTTGAATGAGAAACCGTCTGATAATATTAGTAGCGTTACTTAGGAGAATATTTGCACCAACAGGATAAGTGTTGTGATGCTATTTTCCTGCACCTAACCGATTAGGGGTTGAGATGTAATATTATCTGATTTTGTGAATATTCGTGACAGTATGATTATGTTGTGTACAGGTTTGGTTGTAATTGATACATCAACAAAAATTACTTTGTCTGGAAATAAACCTATGTCTCACCAACTTTTGTTGACTATTTTGAGTATGCTTTTTCAGGAAACGATGACTAATACCTTTGACTTTAGTTTTGTGGTTCACAACGGTTGGGGAAAAATTGTTGAAAGGGTTTGTGTTACATTAACCGTCAACATAGTTGACTACACTTCCACCGTATCTGAAGACATGCAGTAGTTTAATCAAGTTGTAAAAAGATTATATCTAGTTTCGGAAACTTATGTATAAGATGTAATCTCGAATATTATAAATAAATGCATGTCCTACTTTACTGTTTTAAGTGTGTATGTTTATTATTTACTTCGCTATAATCAATGCACTCTGATCGAACGAGTCACACTCGAACCGCATTTCACGCTTCCGCCGGATGTGACAGGTACTAGAGATGAAACACTCTTAATCAAGGAATAGGGAATGACTTGATGTTGATTAAAGTTTATGTAGATGACATTATATTTGGGTCAACTAATCCAGAGCTCTGCAAAGATTTTGAGAAGCTGATGAAGAATGGATTTGAAATGAGTGCCATGGGAGAACTCAATTTCTTTCTAGGAATTCAAGTAAAGCAGGTTAACAATGGCATCTTCATAAGTCAGTTAAAGTATGTATTCAACATGATTGAATGTAAGGTTGCAAAGACATCTATAGCAAGAAACCACTCCCTTAGACCTGATCTTGAGGGGAGTGTATAGATGAACATCTCTATCTATAGCTAAATGCATTGCTACTGCTAGCTGTGCTCAAGTGCTTTGAATTCAGAAACAGATGCTAGACTATGGATTCAACTTCAAGAAGACTCCAATCCATATAGACAACAACAGTGTTATCGCTATCATAGAGAATCCTGTATAGCACTCAAGGACAAACACATTAATATCAGATATCATTTGATTAGAGATAATTTTAAGGGGATTGATAAAACTAGTCAAAGTTAACACAAATAAACAATATGCTGATCTATTCACAAAGGCCTTCGATGAATAGAGATTTAAATATCTTGTATATGTTATTGGGATGATTAACTTTGAGTAGATTTTCTTGAAGTTAACTCAAAACTATTTCTAAAAATATGTGTGTCCTAAGTTATCTATAGTATCACTTAAATAAGCCCAGATTACTTTGAAAGAAACCTTTTTAAATGATATTTCTTAGAATTTTGGGAATTTTAGACATTTTTCTCTCGGAAGACATTAAGTTGTATTCGGAAAAACATTATATATATAATTCTTGTATGTCGGTGATAATAGATATGTTTGAGTGTTTTATATATTGACCACAACAATTTGAGAGTTTCGTATATAACCACCAAAGTTTATCAAATAAAACACATGCCTGAGATCATTTAATTTTGCCAAATCTTTCATGTCTCCTCTCTGAATGTCTTCTTTGAGCCCCATAAGCTTTTTAAACTTTTTTGAAAATGCATTGTATTTTTATAAATTGCATTTTCGCTAAATACACAAAAGGCATCTACCGAATTGGTTAGTTTACTACGCTTCTACAAGAGTGGTCCATGGTTAGTTTAAACCAAGAACATATATCACGTGTAGTAGCATTCTTTGATGGCTTGAAGTCAATATCAATAATTTGTAGTGTTATAATTGGGTACCAAAAGACATTTTTAGAAATCTCTTTTTGGGTTAAATTACAAAGTTAAATAAACTACTATTTGACTGGGTTTGAGAATGATATTCTCTGTTGATGTGAATCAACAAGGATCAAATATGTTGATTGAGTCAATGATTGAGAGGCGGAATCAAACAATCAATGAACATTTAACACTTGAATACTCATAAATGCACTTGTATTGATTATCTGAACTGTTACAAAGTAAATGCTAGGGTTTAGCAAGCTACAGTAACAATGCAAGACACCTCGGATGAAACAAGAATAAGAGGTGTCAAAAGCCAGGAGTTTTTGAGTTACGAAGTCTAAGTAAAAAAAATCACGTCACATACGAGGTTTCTGATCTATTTATAGGCTGACTTACAGCTTGTACAAATGACTAAACTACCCTAACTGTACAGAATAGTTTGTCTTCGTACGCATTTGTTCTAGTCATCCGCATTTGTTAATGCGGATGAGTAAGTCTTCATCAGCATTAGTCTTCTATCTTCCATTGGTGTTTGGTCATCAGCATTGACAAATGCGGATGAACAAACACTGAGCGCATTTGTTACTGAACATCCGCATTGGTTAATGCGGATGAACAAAAGTCTTGTCCGTATTTGTCGGTTGTCCGCATTAGTTAATGCGATGAACAAATACTTGTCAGCATTTGTTCTTGTGCATCCGCATTACAAATGCGGATAGCCGACACTTGTATTATTTCATCTTGTTGTAGTAACTTCTGATCCGCATTTCTTCTTGACTTGGGGAGATTTCCAGCAGAACAACCACCACCTCTTGAATTGGCATGTATGATCCTTTCAGGGTCCACAACAATCCCCCCCTAAGGATTATACAGCCTATGTACTTCAAGGGTTTAAGGGTGGATGAGGTTGTGAAGATTCTGCTGGGTCTTGTGCAGCAGAGGATTAGTGTAGGAGGGATCCACAAGAGACTTGATCATGTTGGAGAAATCTTGTGCTTCACGTATTTTTTCCTTGTTCAGAACATGGATCTTCATATGTCTCATATTGGGCAATGCCTCAATAGGCATCTTCCTCAGTGAGATGGGCTCCCAGATGGCTACGGTTGACAGACCATCTCTCTCATTTGATCTAAATGACAGAGTGTAAGCACATCAATTTTTAATTGTGACACAGAGTTCAATCAAGTTTAAGTGTTTTTCTCAGCCATTCAAAAGAAATGCGGCTGAGGAAAACAAATGCGGATGAACAAAGATTTGTCCGCATTAGTTTGCACTTGAACCTTGTGTTTCAGTTCACAAAACTTTACCTGCATTGGTTGAATGCATGGGTTACCTTCACCCGCATTAACCAATGCACTTACCCGCATTAAGTTTTGAACTTAATTTTTGCTCTGAATGGTTTTGGATGAATTTTCTCTGATGCTTTATGAATGTGATGTCTTTGACATTGTGATATTTGTTGTTGCTTGGTTTCTTATGAAGTTTGACTGATGTCAATTTTTGCTTGGATTTACTTGTTCATCATTTGTGAACCAAGTTTCCCATTGTTGACTGTTCTTTACTTGTTCATGAGGATGTATCTGTTGCATCATTGAGATATTATGATATAACTTCTACAACACCAACACAGACATTGTGCACATTTGTATTTTCCCCCTAAAGTTTGTATCCATAATAGATAAAACTTTTAAAGGATTTGAAAATTTTGAAGGGAACACAATTTTTTTTTTTTTTTTTTTGATTTTTGTGTTGTAATCAGTACAAGAAGTTGAGTTATACCTTTCTTTGGGATCATAACAATCATACCTTTCACAGATGCAAGCAATTTTTTTATAAACCAAACATAATCATGAACCTATTGATTGCAGGTATGTTTTTGTCCTCTTAAACTCATGCTTGATTAATAGTTAGATGCCAGTGATTTTATCATGTTTGAGTTGATTAGGTATTCAACATGTACTCACACTCAATAACATGGCAAGGTCAACTGTCTGCATGTAATGCATGGTAGAACTTTCAACAGCTTACATGACCAAGTTACTTAAGTTATGACATCTCATTTACTTGATCCTTATTGGGATTCTTTTATTTGATCCTTTTATGAATTTGATCCACATTGGGATTCTTTTAACTTCACTTTGGAAGGTGATCTCTAGGATTCTTTTCTTCATTCTCTTTGGAATGTTTTTTTTTTTTTTTAAAAAAGTCATCCACATTGGGTGTGTTCCACTTTGGGAATCTTTTAGGATCGTAACATCAACACTATGTGCTTGTCACTCCAGGTCTTTGCTCAGCAAAACAAAGGAGGAACTGAGTGAGTAAAGGAGATTCATAAAAGTCATCATTACTTGGGGTGTTTAGGTTGCTACACACACACGCTTTTAGATAAGTCATGCCTTACACATACTATGAGATGACAGCATCACAGTTGAAGACAGGCTTTAATTTATCACTGCATGTAGTTTCTTTCTCAAGTTGAGCCTACCAACATATCAATAAGTCAGTCAGTCATTTGAGTTTTCTAAATGAGCATAGTGAATGATATAGTGACTGTAATTATATCATTTCACATAGGTTAAATAGTATACTTCCTGATCTGATTTTTGAAATGTTGAATGTTTTTGTTGATTTTCATTTTACTCAAGATTAATCATGCCAATAGATTGGACTAGGATTCAAATCTGGTTGGATCAAATGCCTTAGTAAATAAATCAGCTAATTGATGATCAGTGTGAACTTGCATCAATTTGATTAAACCTTTTCAGCACAGTCTCTCAAAAAGTGATATCTAATTTCAATGTGTTTAGTTTTTGAGTGTTGTACTGGATTATTTGTTATGAACATGGCTGCTGTGTTGTCAATATGATTTGAGTGTGCAGAAAGTTAAAACCATAGTCAACATTTGGGTTTGAATCCAAGAACTTGAGAACAGCATGCAGATGCTGCTATATACTCAGCTTCTGCTGTTGAGACAGATACATTGGTTTGCTTTTTGCACTGCCAGGATACCAGTCTGGGACCAAGAAATTGACACCCGCCAGAAGTGGATTTTCTGTTGAAGTTGCATCCCCCATAATCACTGTCAGTATATGCATAGAGATTGAAATCTCCTTCCTTTGGATACCATAATCCAAGAGCAGGCTTGCCCTTGAGATATCTGAATATCCTCTGACTCTGCATTTACATGAGATTCCTTGGGATCTGCTTGATATCTGGCACACACACAACACCAACATAATGTCAGGCCTACTGGCTGTTAGATACATTAGTGAACCTATCATAGAACGATAGTGAGTCTGATCCATGATTTGCCTTCAGGATCTGGTCCAATCTTCACTTTGGTATCCACAGGAGTTCTGATGGACTGACAGTCAGCAAACTTGAATTTCTTCAGCATTGTTTCCACATATTTTGATTGATTGATGAAGATTCCGTCAGCTGTCTGTTGGACTTGTACTCCAAGAAAGAAATTGAGTTCTCCCATAGCACTCATTTGGAATTTTTGAATGCATGAGATCTTCAAAGTCTTTGCACAGAGTCGGTTTGTTGAGCCAAAGATGATATCACCACATATATTGAACCAGCAGCATATCCTTTCCTTTCCTTTTCTCTGAAGAGAGTCTGATCAATTTTTTCCTCTCTCATATCCATTATTAAGAAGGAATGATGAAGAGTCTCATACCATTTCCTTGGAGCTTGGTGAAGACCGTACAGGGCTTTGTCTAGCTTGTATACCCTGTGTGGATATTCTGGATCTTCAAAGCCAGGAGGTTGACTCACATAGACCTCTTCAGAAATCTTTCCATACAAGAAAGCACACTTCACATCCATTTGATAAACAGTGAATTTCATGGATGCGAATATGCCAGAAAGATTCTAAGGCTTCTAGTCTGGCTACAGGGCAAAAACTTCATCATAATCGATTCCTTCTTCTTGTGTGTACCCCTGAGCTACTAGTCTAGCTTTATTTCTAATGACAATCCCCTGTCATCAGTTTTGTTTCTGTACAACCATCTGGTACCGATAGGATATTGTCCTTCGGAAGATCTACCAGTTGCCATACTTCTTGTTTCTTGAATTGCAGCAATTCTTCCTGCATTGCTTCAATCCAACTGTTGTCTTGAAGAGCCTCTTTGATATTTTTGGGTACTGTTTGACATAAAAAGCATGAGAACAAGCAAATGTTGGCAATGCTTGATTTGCTCCTATCACCCTTTCATTTAGTTCACCAAGATGTCGTCACACAGATGATTCTGTGTATTCTTGTGGTTGGAATTGAGTCACCAGCAATGGTTACATCAAGATTGGAGACATTCAGTTCATCTGGTGCGAGGCAACTTCTTCTTGTACTGTTGGGGAGTTGTGGAAGAAATCAAATTGTGTTGCAGTTCTTGCTTCAGTATCATCAGTGGGTTGATTACTTCCATCAGTTGAAGTTCTTTCAGTATCAACAGGAGGGATGACACGAGTTTGGGTGGTAACTTCTTCTTGAGTAGTTGTTTCAATAGATGGCATCTCTGATGGAGAGGGGTGTTGTACTTGGACCATCCTCAATTGAAGCACTTTGATGTTGAACAGAGTGTCTGATAGGATCAGCTTGTAAAGGAACTTCTTCATTTAGTTGCTCAGAAGAAGTTGGAGGAATCATTGGAAAATCACTCCTTCTTTCTGATAATGATGAATGTACAGCTGGTTGTGGATTTCCTGCATCAGACATGTGAAATTGGTCAAAAGACTTAGTGAATGAGTCAATATCAAATAACCAATCAGGACCATTAGCTGCTTTGGGAAATGAATGTTCTTTGAATTGAACATTCGTTGATTCATCAATAATGTTTAATCTGGGATTAAACACTCTGTAAGCCTTTGATACAGATGATATCCTACAAAGAATCCTTCATCAGACTTAGATGAGAACTTTCCCAAATGATCCCGGTGTTTAATATTGAGACTGGACAACCAAATGACTTGAAAAATCCAATAAATGGTTTTCTTTGAAAAATGAGTTCATATGGAGTCTTGTTACTTTCTTTGACAAGTAAGGTTCTATTTGTACAAAGCAAGATGTGTTAACTGCTTCCGCCCAGAAGGTGATTGGCAGTTTAGCATCTGCTAGCATGGTGCGTGCTGCTTCAATTAGTGTTCTGTTCCTTCTTTCAGCTACCCCATTTTGTTGAGGAGTTCTAGCTGCACTAAATTGATGAGCTATGCCTTTGATTGCACAAAATGAACTCATATCTTCATTTTTAAATTCTGTCCCATTATCACTCCTGATTGTTTTGACTTTAAGATCAAGTTGATTTTCAATTTTTGTGATTAAATCTTTTATTAATTGGAACGTTTCATTTTTATGAAGTAAGAAGAAGACCCATGTGAATCTAGAAAAGTCATCTATGATCACCAAACAATATTGTTTCTTTCCCATACTCATAACAGAGTTGGACCAAAGAGATCCATATGAAGTAGTTTCAATGGAGTATTGTTGGTGTTCACCAACTTTAGTTTGTGAGACGACTTGTGTTGTTTTCCTTTGAGACATGCAGAACAGTGGTCAATGAAATGAAATTCTTTTTGAGGTAAACCAAAAACATGATTTCCTTTAACCAGTCTGTTCATGTTTTGAAATTTGTATGTCCCAGTCGTCTGTGCCAAAGTTGTGATTCATCAAAAGATGCTTTTGACAGAAGACATGTTTCTTCTTTTGGTGAAGTTGAGTTGAGGTTTATGACATAAGTGTTATTCTTTCTGGGTGTTTTCAAGACAACCCATTCTTCAGGAATAAGAAATCCTGGTCTCAGAATGTAGCAATGAGTGTCTGTGAAGTGAGTGGATATTTCTTGTCACAGATCTGAGACACGCTGAGAAGATTGAAGTTTAGTTGTTCGCAGTAATTCACTCTGTCAAAGCTCAGCATTCCATTTGTCACAGATCCTTCACCTGTAATTCTACCTCCTTGTGAATCTCCTCCAAATGCCACTGTCGTTCCTTGAATGTGCTTAAAATCATGAAGGAGGGAACGGTCTCCAGTCATGTGTCGGGAACATCCACTGTCCACATACCATATACTGTTGGACCTGTGTGAATGACCCTACAAGCACAGAAAGAACTAGTTAGAATGTGAAACCCAAGCCATGATGGTCTTGGGCTTACCTTTTCTATCCATGATAGTAACCTGTTGGTATTTTCCTCTAAACTGGGGCTTTGGTGGTGGGATCATGCTTGATGTATTTCTGACACTTGATTGGTTTGTTATATCAACTGAGGAATCAGATGAGTATTCAAACCTTTGATCCCTGTTTCTTTTCAGAAACTGGATTCGTTTTTTATTATCAAACTTGTTTCTTGGATTGAGAAAATCATTAGTTTGTCTGACCACTTGATTTCTATATCTTTGACTTCTGTTTGACATTTTCAGATTTTCATGTCATCATCAGATTTGGAAACTCTGTGATGAGAATGACCATTGATTTTATGTTTATCAAACATGATTGGTGAGATAGGCTTGTTTTGGGGTATCCTCTTTCCCTTTTGATTGAAGAAACAGTCAGACGTGTTGTGATTTGTCATATTGCAGACAGAACAGTATTTGTTGAAATAACAGTTCTTGGTGGTGTGATTGTTCATGTCACAGATGGAACAGTATTGATTATAAAAGCATTTGTCTGTTCTGTGATTAGACCTATCACACACATCACAACGCATGTGCTTGTTTCTAGCCACTGATCCCGGTGTTGAGGATTTAGTAGCTTTGACAGATTTTGAATTTGATTCATTCCGAGGTTTTGATGAGAATGCCTGATCAGCCTTGTTGGTAGATTGTTTCACAACACTACTGACTCTTCTTTTCTTAGGCTGACCTCGCTTCTCAATTGTTGTCTACATTCTTTTTCAAATTGATTAACATGCTCTTTGTTAAAAATATCAAAGCCAACTCCTTGCTTTGATTTTGAAGTTTGTGGGTCTGAGTGAATTCTAGTTTTTGTGACTCGAACAACTTTTCTTTTAATGGAAGGGGAATCGTTTTCTGACTTGCTTGAATTTTGGAGAGTTTGTCTCACTGTCAGATCTGCTTTCAGCAGTTAGATTCACCTTATTAGTTGTTATATTCTTTTCCCTTGAAACTGCAGGGATGAATTTCACAAAAGGAACAACAACCTTGGTGGGGCTAGTTGTTCTATTCACACTTACTGTCTTGTCTGAGCACTCCTTAATTTTAATGGGATGTCCTAACTTGATTTTATCCTCATTTGTTTCAATGTAAGCACTGGGTCTGTTTTGAGGATTGGTGACTTGATTTACCATTGTTTTAGGTTCAATAGTGTTAGGCTCATTTCTTGTTGGAGTGAAACAGATTCAGGCATGACAGTATAGTTATCATTGTATGGTGGTGGACACGAGTTGTATCCAATACCTGACATGTCTTTGGGATCCTTTTGTGAGTCAAGCATTTCTTGCAGCTTAACTGATGACTGTTGAAACTTTTCTAGTTTCAACTCAGTAAGATTGAGTTCAGTTTTAGATTGAGCTAACTTTTCAGTCAGTTGCTCATTCTCAGCTGCAAGAGAGTACTTTTCACCATGCAATTTCTCAATGTCTGAGATGAGAGACTTAATTTTAATTTCAAAGCCTTTATTTCTCTCTTAAGCATCTCAGATTTAACCTTTTCTTCTTTTATTTTATCAGCTAGTTTATGATTGTGCTCTCTATAACCTTGTACTTCATGAATGCATTTATCACTACAAAGGTTAGTTTTTACCTCAGTGGGCATGGGAGAAGGTCCATCATTGATGTGAGCCATGAGTGCATGATTTTGAAATTGAGGCTTCACTTCCTCTGCATACATGCTCCAGTCACATACTCCATCCTGCCTGATAACAAGAGCATTAGCTGATGGCTGATTGCTTCCATAAGCTTGATTGGTCAGTTGAGGTTGAGTCTGTTGTGATTGTTGCTGATGATGATATTGTTGGTTATAACTGTTGGAGTGAAAGCTTGCAGATGGCTGTGATGATGACTGGTTTTGTGGAACCCTTTGAGCATTGTGGTTTCTTCTAGGAGCAGTACATTCTCTTGAGAAATGGCCAGTCATACCACAGTTAAAACACTTCACTTTGATTTATCGTATCCAAGCTTGGTGTTTTCATTCAGGTGAAGCTTTTTACCTTTTCTGAAAAATTTCTTAGCTCTCATAGCTATCATTGCCATTTGCCATTGCAAATCCATTTCCTCTACATCATCTGGATCCATTTCTTCTAAGTCTTCTTGTATCAGATGTGCAGATGTGAGTCTTCCTCCCAAATAGGCTTCAAAGCTTGCAACAAAAGCATTGTAGGTTGCTTTTTGTTCTTCAGATTTTGGATCATCAGGGGTTGGTGTTGTTGGTAATCCTGATGAATGCCTTGTTGAAGCAGGTGGGGATGAGGTTGATGGCCTGCTTGGAGGTTGAGCTGCTATGAATCCAGTGGGTTTAGATTGATCCCTTGATGAGAGAAAGTCATCTTCTTCAGTGATGAAGGCATTCTCAACAGAGTGAGAATCAGTTGGAAACTTGTAAGCCCCACAACTTTGGGTCCTCCAAGGTTTCTGCTTCTCTCATCTAGTTCCAAAGCTTCAATCTTGGCAATCATAATATCTAGAGCTGTGCTCTCTAGATCAAGAGTGTTCTTTAGCATGGTTACATTTTGTTTCCATGTTTCTGGAAGGCTATGTAACATCTTCTTGTTTAACTCCTTTGACTTGTAGGTGACTCCCATAATCTCTAGATCATTCACCAATTGCACAAATCTATGCAACTGTTTAGAGATAGACTCCCCTTTTGAGTGATGGAATGTCTCATACTGATTCACAAGCTTGTCTTTGTTGATTTCAGCCACTTCACTACTTCCTTCACACATGATTTTCAGGGCATCCCATACTGCTTTTGCAGTGCCATACTTTTCCAATCTCTTGAGCACATCCATTTGAGTGCTTGAGTGAGTATGGAGTAAGCTTTGAGGTCAATCTTGATCTTCTTGTAATCATCGTCATCAAGAGTAAGGTCTTCAATAGGGATTCTTGCAGTCTTGTATAAAGCAGCTTGATCTGCAGATAATGTAACAGGGATGTGTGGGCCTTTGCAAATAGAGATCCAATAATCTGGATCAACACCTGTAACATAATTCATGAATCTGATTTTCCATTGTTTATATTCAGATTATGCTTGAGCATGGGTGGTTTTGAAGCATGCCCAAGTTCAGAATAGTTATGTGAGTCCATGGTTAACTTTTTGTTTTAACTTGCTTAGATCTGGTTTTAACTGATTTTATGTTTGATTCGTCCAAATAGTCCAAACTTAGTACTGTAACAAAGGATCTGCTGAGAATGTGTGTATTTCAGTGAGACTATTCTGAGTCTTGACTTTAGATGTTCTTGTTTTAATGAAAGTGCAACCTGAAACTGTTTCGTTCGAAGAACAACTTTGGATGAACAGTAGCAGTTGAGTAGATCTGAGAGTATTTGGTTAGAATACTGAGAAGAGATGTTCGAAATCTCTAAGCAGCAACTCAAGCAACAGATTAATCGGGTTAAACACAGATCTGAGCGGATCTGGGTAATAACCGAGAGCCAAGCTCTGATACCAATTGACTGGGTTTGAGAATGATATTCTCTGTTGATGTGAATCAACAAGGATCAAATATGTTGATTGAGTCAATGATTGAGAGGCGGAATCAAACAATCAATGAACATTTAACACTTGAAATACTCATAAATGCACTTGTATTGATTATCTGAACTGTTACAAAGTAAATGCTAGGGTTTAGCAAGCTACAGTAACAATGCAAGACAACCTCGGATGAAACAAAGAATAAGAGGTGTCAAAAGCCAGGAGTTTTGAGTTACGAAGTCTAAAGTAAAAAAATCACGTCACATACGAGGTTTCTGATCTATTTATAGGCTGACTTACAGCTTGTACAAAATGACTAAACTACCCTAACTGTACAGAATAGTTTGTCTTCGTACGCATTTGTTCTTAGTCATCCGCATTTGTTAATGCGGATGAGTAAGTCTTCATCAGCATTAGTCTTCTATCTTCCGCATTGGTGTTTGGTCATCAGCATTGACAAATGCGGATGAACAAACACTGAGCGCATTTGTTACTGAACATCCGCATTGGTTAATGCGGATGAACAAAAGTCTTGTCCGTATTTGTCGGTTGTCCGCATTAGTTAATGCGGATGAACAAATACTTGTCAGCATTTGTTCTTGTGCATCCGCATTAACAAATGTGGATAGCCGACACTTGTATTATTTCATCTTGTTGTAGTAACTTCTTGATCCGCATTTCTTCTTGGACTTGGGGAGATTTCCAGCAGAACAACCATCCACCTCTTGAATTGGCATGTATGATCCTTTCAGGGTCCAACACTATTTAATTTATGAAAATTGGTAGATATGTTTTTGTTACAATTGTTGGTCGGTATATCACGTAGTGTATGTATATATCTAACCAAACTATCTTTTTGTATAATCATTGGGATATATGACGTCAGATATTCTTATGTTTAAAAATGGTATGACCGACATTTCAACACTTAAAACATGTTGATGATTTATTACTCTTTTGTGCTAATACGATTTCCAGTTGTAAGAAGACCCCCGCGGCAACGCGCGGGGTTCAATCCTAGTTACGTCTTCAAACAGATAACTACTTATAAGTAATTACCTCGAAGATCAAATATGCTTCTACGCACTTAAATGTTTTTGAAGAATAATTTTCTTTCGAAAGCAATGAAGCCTCGGAAGATTTACTCTCGTATGATAAAACTTCTTAGTTTCAATCTCTTCCGAAACCAAATATGTCTCAGAAGTGAAAATACTCTAAGCATTTTTCTTCCGAAGCAAAATTTCTATAAAGCTCAGAAATATCTTCCAAAGTCAAATTGGCTTTGGAAGTTTTTATAAAAATTTCCGAAGACAAATTACCTTTGAATATTTTCGACTTCCAAGAAAACTACCTTTTTGGGCATCTTTTCCAGAGGTAGGACCGATATTCGGATTTCAAAGTTTATCATTTGGCATTAACTTTGTCTTGAATCCACTTCATATATATATATATATATATATATATATATACACACACACACACACACATATATATACATATATATATATACACACACACACACACTCAATGGTTCCCCCTCTTTTACTTTTCTCTTCATCTGCAAAAATTCTCTAATCTAAATTCACCCACAAACTGCATTTGTCTTATCTTTCTCACCACAAAGCTACTCACAAATGGCCAACCCTGATCCTAGAAACCAACCTGATTTTTTAATGCATGTACACAGACAACACAATCAGGTTGCTCTGTTAAACTCTGAGAAAGATTCTGGTTCTTAGAGATATGCTGATTTTTTACTCTATCCAACTACTTCACCTCCTTTACCACAGATCCTCCACTTTATGAAGATCAACTCTTGGAGTTTTAGAGGACCTTCTAAGAGGTCACTATGGATGGAGAGAAGGCACTGTCTGCCATAGTACAGGGAAGGACAATCTTCATCACTCGAGCCTCTATTAACACTCATCTTAGGCTGGATGATATTAAAGGTGACTTGTCTTTCCCAAGTATGTTGTCAACCAGTCCTTCAGGCAGATGGGCTATGAAGGTGATTACTCTGTAAGAACCTTTTGAAAAGCGAAGGTCTCCTCCCAGTGAAAGTACCTCCTCCATGTAGTCATCCATTCTCTATCTAACAAGCATGGAGGATGGGACCAAATTCCTGAAGACTTTCCCATATAGTCTATGGGATGGTTCAGGGAGTCAAGTTCAGGTACTCTCAGTTTGTATATACCAATTTACTTTCTAACTTAGACTCCTTAGAATATTACATGTTTCCTAGATACGTCAAGCACAGTCTTAATTATGAACTGGGCTCGCAGCTAGGCCTGTAAATGAACCAAACGAACACGAACATCAGCATGTTCGTGTTCGTTCATTTAACTTTTACCTAACATGAACACGAACACGAACATATTATCGAACAGGTTTTTTTGTTCATGTTCGTTCACTAAGAAATAAAAATGTTCGTGGCCGTTCATGTTTGTTTGTTAAGAAGCTAAATGAACAGTTCCCGAACATAAACGAACACAAATGAACAATAATAAATGAACATAAATGAACAATAATAAACAAACAAAACTAAACTAGAAAAAACCTTAAATGATCATTTTGAAAAGTTGTATTAGTGGAAATTAAATTCTCACTAAACTTATAAGTTTTTAGCATAACTTAATACACTTATGTTTCAAATGTTAACACCTAATACCCTTTTATTAACATGTTAATATATATAAATAAACAAACATAAATGAACAGACATAATGAACGTAAACGAACGAACATATATGAACGGACATAAACGAACGTTCATGAACGTAAACGAACGAACAAAGCATGTGTTCATGTTTGTTCGTTTAATTAAACGAACATGATTTTTTTGTTCATGTTCGTTCATTTTCTAAATAAACGAACATAAACAAACTTCCCGCCGAACAGTTCATGAACAGTTCATGAACGTTCGGTTCATTTACAGGCCCACTCGCAGCTAAGGGGAATAGGTAATGTTCTCAAAATGGGAAAGATGAAGCCCGTATCTTTAAAACTATAAGAAAGCCTACTGTGGGCTACTCAGGGGTAGAAACAGCCCTTGTCCTAAAAATGTTAGAGCTTATTGCTGAAGGTGACAACCTAGCAGCACCAGTTAGTGTTGAACCTACACCTTCTACTTCTCAACCACCCAAACAGCCTCAAATAACCATCACCTACACAAGAAAATCCAAACAAACCCCTGCATAAGCTACTCAGCTTATGCAGGCCCCATATCCTCACCCATGTAGGAGGAAGTGGACACTGGAGCTCCCACTTCCCTTAAGGAGAAAACCACTCCCATCTTTTCAAGGATCAGTGCTGAGGTTCCTCATGCCTGATGAGCTCACAATCCTAACAACCTTAAGCCTTCACTCAGAGTCTCAAAACTCTACTGAACAACCTTCAGGGGAAAGTTACCATCCCCAGCCTCTAGACCTCAACCAACCCATAACCCAACCTAGAATTCTATGATGATAAAGACATAGGATTAAGTGAGTACCATGAGTCTCTCTTCTCTATCCCCGCTCAAGGAGAGATGAGTGCTCCTACATCACCCATGTCTAGCCTATATCATCCACCTACTACTGAGGTGGATCTCCCTGAGCAAGTTCTGGAGATCTATATGGAAGAGGCTCTCACTTTAGCAAGTGACTACATCTTTAAGACCTCAAACATGGCAACCCAGCCCCTTGACACTTCAACTGAAGCTATCATGGTGCAGGGAAAATCCAACAACCAAGAACATAGTGCCGGTGATGAGGAAGAAGACTTTGGTCCTATTCTCTCATCCCCCGTGATTCTTTTAATGGAGATGAGGGGAGTCTAAAACTAAAGATGCAAAAACTAACCAGAACATGCACTTATTTAGTCTCAAAGGTTAGTCACCTGGAATCTCAGGTGACTACCTTACAAAGGAGGGTCAATGACTAGCAACTTAAGATCAATGATCTCAAGGGAAAGTTAGCCGAGAGACCACTCAAATGACTCAACAAAGTCCTTAAGAACCTATAGATGTGGTGGACCTAACCACCAACTCACCTATGCAAGATGGTGATGCTACCAAAAAGGGGGAGATAGTCCTAGCAATCATAGAACCTGAGAGTTCTTCTCAGAGCATGGACATTGAGGATTCACCACCATCACTTGTAACTATCCATACTCAGTAACCTCCTCAAGTCTATATTAATGTGCACTCACTCATACAAAGTTTGTTTGAGGAGGGTATCCCAAGGATATGTCTACCCCACCCTATGATGATGAGAATGAAATACTAGGGTGGAGGTATGATGCTGACAAGAGAGCCCTAATACTGCATAGACTTTAGGGGCAGTAAGAGGTCTTTAATTTTCAGGCCCTAAAGTACTATGATAGTCTTCCTCTAGTCCATATGTCACTTGCCAATCATAGTCAAAATAGGCAAGCTGACAGACTGGTTAAAAGGATTCAAGTTAGGATTGTTGAAGAGTTTAGAAATAAAATAAGACAAAGGCTAATTGGTAATGTCATTGGTCAACTGGATGTTGAGGTCCCTAAGATTAGCTTTGAAGGGGAAACCTTGACTGAAGACGCAGTGATAGACCCTGTGAACCTTACTACAGGAACTACTTCAATATCTTCTACCCTTAGTGAGGCACCAACTGGTGAAGGTGCTTCACAACCTCTCTCTGACCAGAGCTTAAGTGCTGAACCAAGTAATGAAGGCCAAAGTTGTCTCTCCACCCTGAGTCACCAAGGCCTGTGAGTGACAAAGGGAAAAGGAAAACTGACTCCTAAGGCATCTGCACTTCTTCCCTTATCTTATGAATATACAGAATTAAGTACCTCAAGTAGCTTGAGCAACAAATGATAAAAAAATAAAAAGCTGCTAAGAGGAAGATGAGGGAAGAAGCTGAAAAGTCAAGAGCCATCATCCAAAAGAGCCAAAAGAAGCCTTCTGATAAGCAAATGATGATGAGCTTCTTGAAGCTGTATGGATTCTCCGGAAGGAGGCTTGATCCAATGTCTCTATCCACTATGGATAAGCACATTAGAGTGATCAAGCAGAATATTAAAAAGGGAGAGCTTGTTGACTTGCATTCTCCACCAAGTTAAGCTCCTCCTGAAGTTGAGGTCAAGGTTGAACCCAAGAGACAACACAACCTGGACCTAGTACTGGACCACAACCAACTTCATATTTTGATCTACAACAGGGTCCTGATCCCTCTCCTTCTAAACCTATGAGGGAAGATGACCCAACTAAGAAAGACACACAAGAACAACCAGGTTCTGAAGGCTAGTCTTCTTAGTTAAAGTCTTTAAGAAGAAAGAAAAGGATGGCCATGAAGATGGACACTAAGAAGAAGAAGTCCAAGGCATCCACCTATACATCTTAGAATGAGTCAGAGCATCCTAATATATCTCAAGAACAGGCTGCTCAACCAAGTCCAACACAGCCTCTTACAGCTGGGAGACCCATCCTGTCTTGGACTTTTGTTGAAAATCCAGACAGATGGTATGTTATCAAAGATCAAGGAGGTTAAGATGTCTATTCTTGCAAGACATGCTTGATCTCACTCTACATGATCTCTATGACATGAGGAGGTACTATGAGAGTGTGAGGGATTTGACCAATTGATGAAGAAAGGAATGGTCTTGATCTCGATGAGTACTGTTAATATCTGAGTAACCTTCTATGTTTTGGTAGCATCAGCTTGGGGGTTTGTAAGGTTTATACTTAAAGGCTGATGCAACCAAAGCAACCAAAGAGCTTCCAGCATGCATGCATGAAGTGCAAAGTAGAGTTACTTCAGAAGTTTTACACAACTCAGAGAAAAATATTGCAAGTGTAAAATCTTCCGAAGCCAAAGACCAAATCTTCCGAAGCCAAATATGAAGTCTTCTGAAGATTTAAAGACAAAGTCTTCTGAAGCCAAAAGACTGAAGACTGATTTCTTTCAAAGACAAGAAAACACGCTTTCTCTGATCACCTTTTAACATAAAGCTGAACAACTTTCCGCTACCACTCTAAAGACTCATCAACTTATATAAGTTGGTGAAAAGGTCCATGCTTTTGTCAACTATAAATTATGGTCATTGGTCTGTAACTTTCTACTTTGTACCTTTTATCCTTTTTGTAATAGATTAGGATGTGAGCTATGACATGTAATAGTCACAAGTCAAAAGGCAATCTGCCTTTTGACTATACATTTATCTTGTTGTCTAGATTAGTGTTTCCAGCTGACTTTCAAAGTATAGCCGGTTGTAGGATGTAGTATAAAGTATCTCAGGTTTTTGTATTTATCTTTATGCTTTGTAACATTTGTAATAGAACTTGAGAGCAATATATAACAATATTGAAAACCATACTTATCTTGTTCTTGTTCATTGTTCTGTCGGATTACTTACTTGTGTTCTCAGTATCATTAATTAAACTCGGTTCACTATTTGATCTATTAAATGTTCTAACACTCTTCTCATTGTAAAACTGATTGTATGACTATCCCTCATCCGGTCCGGCAGTTATTAATAAACACTAGTTTAGAAACCCGTGAATAAAAATATTAAATTATAGTTATTTATAAATCTAGAAATTATAAAATAATTTTTAAGATAAAATATTATTGAAATTATTTATAATTAACTACTTTAGGTAATAAAAAATAGTAATATTTTTTCAAACTTTCATCTTTAAAAAATGTTTACTTGAAAAGTTTTTTTTAATACTCCATTTTTTTAAATACTTCTTTTAACAATGTTATTTTTTTAAAAGTTTTTTGTATTAAAAATTCATATTTCAAAACCTTTTGGTTATAAAAAATTATGTTTTTTAAATAAAAAATATTTTTAATATATCAAAAAATATGTTTTATAATTTGAAAAGTATATAAAGAATCATTAGTATTTAATGTGTCATTAAATTGTCAACTTTTACTCTAGTAACAACACGTGTATAAATCCAAGGTGGATCCTAGGTTATAGTGTAGAAATATTACATGTGGCTTATAAACATTTGATTTATCATTATTATTAGTACAAATATTTTAACTTCAATACATATAAAAAGAAAATATATAAACACAAATATGGTAATGTAAGTGATAGTAAACGTACATATCAATGTTTTCTCATGAGAAGCACACAAGAATAATAATTATAATATCAATTTTATCTATGGTAGCTAGTGTTAAAATGTAAGAAAATTACTATATTATGATTTTTAATTAAAGTAATTAATTATATTAATCTATGATTTAGATGGTTTCATTTGGTTCTTTATAAAACATAAGAAGCAAATTATTATTTTGCCACTTTTAATTTGAGTATTACTTTTTTTTATCTATGGTTTTAATTGGTTCATTTGGCCAGAGGGGTAGGCGTCATCCAAGGTTTTCTAGGGTTTTCAGATTGTCACACTAGCGTCACATTAGATATTTTTATCTCTCTAAGCTTTTCCTTCTTTTTACATAGAGTTATTTCAATTTTTCCTTAGTTTCCCTTTTGACCCAAAAATCACTGAGTCGAGAGTTATTTTTTCTCACCGGGTTTGAGGCCGAGTTTTCCACAACCTCCCGCGATTCCTCTCCGTACGCCCTAAAAAACAAGGTTGCATTGTTGTATCTATAATTCTATATATCATGGAATTCACTTAAATACATTAGACCAAATGTGTTTTGGTTGTTTTCACTTATTTATGAAAATGACTTCACTTAAAAATAGTTGAGTTAATTACATGAAATGTCTATGTGGTTAGACTTGATTTCACTTTATGTCTTTAAGTTGGAGAAATTACAAGATTGTTCCAATGCTTAAAGGTCCTTGCTATGGACTGGGAGTTAACTTTTTTGTTAAATGCATGTACAATGATCAAATTACCCTTAATGTTAAAAAACAATAAAAAACAATTGAAATAAATGTGGTATGGCCAACCACTTTAGTCAAACCCCCATTGTCCACTAGGTGAGACCCCACCACCTACAACCCCACCTCCTGCTGCCAACACCGTCATCAGTGGACCCTCTCTCCACCACATCTGCGTTTCCCCCCCCCCTTTCTTCTTCCTATCGCAGTCCCATTCTTCCTCATCTTCTCCAGCGACAAACACCACCTTTGCTTCTCTCAATATCCCTCCTGCATTAATCAAAGTCCTGTGGCGACTCAAACGTACGTGTGGTGGTGGTGGTGGTAGTAAGATCAATGGTGTGATCATTTTGGTGAAGCAAGATTTGTTTTTCTTGAAATTCAATCTATGGTTCATCGATTTGTGTAGCGGTAAGAGACCTGAATAATTTTAAATAGAAGAATTAAGGATTAAATTAATATTTCATTTTGTACAATAAAAGAAGCATGTAATGAATCATGAAGCACTCATTGTAGTAACTTTTTAACAACAAATTAGATCACTGATGAGGCACTAGCCCACCCGATCATCTTCATTACTTGTGTATGTAACTTGAAGCCACCATCAGGAGTAAACTCACCATAAGTGAGAGAAAACCCTCTGGCTCAACACGAAATCCTCTTTTTTTTGTCATGAATAGGACTTGAACCCAAAACCTCCCCTAAAATTTTTAGGTCTCGAGTTAATTGAGCAAAGTTGTACAAGGAAAGGGAAAAGGGTGGCAACAAAGATCGGATGGAAAAGAGTGTCGGTGGGGCGGCGACAATGGATGGTGGCGTCGAGCAAAGTTGTACCAGGAGAGGTCGGAGGGGGAAATATTGGGTATCAATGATTGTGTTTGAGAGGATTGATGGCGTACATTGTAGGCAGAGGTGGTGGGTTTGAGAGGATAGATAGTTACCGACAGACGGTGGCGGTGGCGGTGGCCTGGTAGGATTTAACGGATAAAGATAACAATCAACTATGACGAGAATAATTTGTTTTACATTTTAACAAAGATCTAGACCTACCTCCGAACCTAAATATCGAAATTGAAATCAAGCATTAAAACAAACAAACAAACATACCTAATATATTTTACTAAAAACCAGGGTCTGTGAGGGGTAGGTGGTGGCGAGTCTTTCCTCTATCTTGAGAGATAAAGAGACCGCTTGCAAAGAGATCCCTGACTCGAAAACGATACCAAGCAGATTATAGAGCATACAACAAATAGGTATACATCACATACGAGTTAATAATAAGCATAGGCATATTCATAAGTATATCATAAGCATAACAACCAGACTATAGTGCATACATCTCATAAGCATACATCACATAAGCATAAGCATAACAACCCGAAGATAGTGCATACATCAAACAAATAACATGCTTTACCTATAAAGGGCGAATGTCGATAACCTACACATCACGCGGGGGGGCACACATCAGATCTTCCTTTACTCCTCCTACCAACAGATCCCATTAAAAGTCCTTAATTTAATTCTACGCCTCCACGCATTCCTATTCTCGACCACGTGCTCGGAGAGGTGCAACTCTACCATATCCTGCCTAATTATCTCATCGTAAGTCAACTTAGGTCTTCATCTACTCCTCCTACCATCTAAGGTGATTTTCTCTACTACTCTAACCTGCGCTGACATAAGTCTCCTCTTCACGTGCCAAACTATTTTAATCTTCCCTCTCATATTTTATCCATGATACAAGCCACCTCTAGCCTATGCTGAAACACGTCGTTCCTTATCCAATCTAGTCTTGTGTCCACACATCCATATCAGCATTCACATTTCCGCGACCTCTATTTGTCGCTTGTGCGATTTCTTCATGGCCCAACAGTCTGTTCCGTATAACATAGCCGGACGTACTGCCACTCGATATAGTTTCCCCTTTAGTCTTGCTGGGAACCTCTTATCACACAAAATCTTTGATGCTGCTCTCCACTCCCACCATCCTGCTTGAACACGGCGGGATACATCACTGTGTATCTCTCCGTCCTCTTGTACGTACGAGCCTAGGTATTTGAACCTGGACGTCTGTGGGACTGCCAGACCCTGGATACTGATTTGAGTGTTCTCTTCATTCTCTCCACTAAAGTTACAATGCATGTATTCCGTCTTAGAGCGACTTATCATTAAGCCTTTGCGCTCTAGTACCGGTCTCTCCTATTCTAAAATCTTGTTAAACACCCTTTTAGATTCTGATATTAATACAATGTTATCTGCAAATAGCATGCACCACGGGACTGGCTCCTGTATAGACTTGACCATCTCATCCAACACTACTGTAAATAGAAATGAGCTCAATGCCGATCCTTGGTGAAGTCCCACTTCCACCGGGAAGAAATCGGTGTCTCCGACTGGGGCTCACACACACGTTTTTGCCCCGTCATACGTTTTTGCCCCGTCATACTTTTGAGTTAATTATGTATTTATGTTAACCAATAATCAAGCATTCACATAAATACATAATTAACTCAAAATTCAAAATAGTTTTAACACCAATCACAAACACCCCTCCCTTCCTCCAACCGATGGCGTTACTGGGCGACGACGGCCGAGGGTACGAGCTCGCCCGTAAACTCGAATCTCAGGGCGTATGGAGATCATGGCTCGGAGACGATTCTATGTACGCCAACTTCATTCCATTCTTATCATCACCCTCTTCATGGGAATCCTTCATGAGAACCGATGACTCAAGTCTAGGGCTCAAATCCAACTTCAACTCCGTGCTCGTGCTCTCCTCTTCGACAAAGCTTGCGTTTTGCTCTTCCCTCTCTCCAATCGATCTTCTTCATCTTCTAATTCAAAGCTCAATCCCAATTGTAAGAATCTTGTTGCCCTTTTACATGTTTTCTTGTTAGATGCTGCGATTTGATGGATTGAAGTAATTGTTCTTAAGTTGCATTGTGAATTGTTTGAATAAGGAAATTTTTAGCATTTACTTGATCGGATTGACTTTCCTAAGTCAATTGCGGACATTTTTGTGTGTAAAATGTCTTCCATCGATGAGGCCCTATGAGGCTGTGATTCGTATGTAACATTTTGCCATATTGAGCTGGTTTATACTTATGAATTCTTCTTGTCTAATGGCAAGTAACCATCTTTTTTTGCTGAAGTTTTATTGTCTACCATCCTGTTGGATGAATTGAAAATGATTAGAAAAATTGGGTTTTTTATTGATTCTTTTAGTATTACAATTTTGTAAGAAATTTGATAAACATGTGCTTTCTGTCACAATATTTCTTGTAAGTGGGTTGGTATAGTGATATCTTTATGCAGTGTATTGACTTTCACTAGAAACGGAATTATAATAGCTTGTTGTGTTTTTTTTCCTTCCAGATTTACAGTTGCATGGGATGATGTTTATTATACTCTAGAGAATCCTACACAAAATGTAGCACAGCCTTCTAAGGTGTGTTGATTCATTTTCTTCTATACATATTTTTGTGTATTAACTTGTTATTGCACTATGCTTGGTTTTAAATTGTGTGCATCTTGCGAGCATAATGTGCTGATACGGTATCCATAGCGCAATGCCACTGGTGTTACTATGCGTTTGCATGATGCGCCAATGTATTTTTTATATTTTATATATTTAAAATTTTTAGACTTATTTAAGAATCCGGGGGACTTTTTGACTTCTCTTTAATCACTTTAAGTCTAGTATCATGCCGCCAGTGTATTTTTCTTTGGTGTTTCTTAAATTCTTGTGAAACTTAATGTTTCTATGTATATGTAATTATTAGTATTTTTTATTAACAAAGGCATCAGTATGTGACGTGCGCACTTCTTTTGATGAAATTATTGAATTAATTGAACTTGGTTGCTTCTTTTGATTATTTATATAGTATGCTAGATGCTAGATACCATTTCATATGTGGTAAGGTTTGCGGAATCACATCTGCATTGAGTACTTAATATACTTGTTATATTGTGTGGATGGGGGTATAATGATGACAAAGAGATGTTGATGAACTTGTAGGATGAACATTTATACTTGTGCTGATGATTATTTTTTGGAACATATTATATGAGATTAGCTTATGTATCCTTTCTTTTCTCTGCTAAATATACCTAGCAAGTCCCACTCACTTTTTAGCAGGTTAAGTACACCATAAGCTGTTATACCAATTTTTATTGCAAAAAGAAATTCCTCTCAATATGGTGTTTGTTTTGATATCTCCTAAAGAATAGTGATCAAATGCATATGTTTGGTACATTTCATTGTATTAATACATCGTGCTCCAACATGAATATAATATCACAAAACTTTTGGGTTCATTCATAGACCTCTTTAGTAGCCTATTCAGTGGATTTGATTGTTCCCTCGGTGCTTGTGCATGGGCAGGAAAGATACAACAACCTCCTTGATCTCTCTTGTTATTTAGCAGGTCTTGACAGGCTTCGTTAGTTTAGTGGCAAAGGTGTCTCACAGGTAAAAAAAAAGATGCACTGGAGGTGTGGGCCTAGAAAGACAAACCAACCTCTCCTAGATTTTATCTCTACCTAAGGGCTAAGGCATCGAAGCTAAGAGTGTGGTGATGATGGGATGCATTTGTTATATGCCTATATCACTATATGTTAGTAATATAATATAGCATACTTAATAACTAATATGAAGTGTTCTTAGATATAATGATCTTCTTAACAATACTATGTATAGGTTGTATTTTTTTAAGGATTCTTCATTACAAGCAAAACAAGATTTTTTGGCACTTGATCGACCGAAATGTGAGTGAATATCTTTGTGATGATTAGAATTTAGGGAAATTATCTTCCGACTTGCGAGAGCTACAACATACGTGTAACTAGATTTAGTTATTGTTAGAATCTCTCGCTCTGCGCTCTCTCTCGCTCTGCTCTCTCTCTCCCAACGGGTCTCTCGCCCAACGGGCAACCACCGTACCGGCGACCACCCCCGTACCGGCGACCACCCCCACCGGCGACCATCGCCCACCGGCGACCACCGCCCACCGGCGACCACCGCCCACCGGCGACCAGGTAAGTTGGCCGACCTACGCAGGTACGCACAGACGACCAAGTCACCACCACCCACCACCACCGGCGACCAACGTCAACCTACCGCCGCGACCAGGTAAGTTGGCCGACCTACGCAGGTACGCACAGACGACCAAGTCACCACCACCCACCACCACCGGCGACCAACGCCAACCTACCCTACGCCCAAGCCAACCGGCACCTCCCTCCCCCAAAGCCGACCGTCACCACCCCCACCGTCACCGCCCCCCAACGCCTACCCAGCACCATCGCCGATCCCGTCACCACCGCCGACCCGTCACCACCAAAGCCTCCACAGCCACCAAAGCCTTCGTCGACCACCACATCACAGCTAGCCACCACCCCCCTCACTGTCGAGCAGATTTGAAATTGCTTCCGATCTGCCTATCGATCTGGTCTAGCGTCCGATCTGCTTCCGATCTAGCTTATCGATCTCGTGTGACTTGTAACCCTAGAAGGTTGCGAGTTACTTGAGTTCTGGAAGGAGAACCCTAACTTGGGAAAACCCCCGCTGTGAGGATATTCTTTCTCCCTTATTTCTTTCTGTTTTTGTTCCATAGTCTAATAGGCCTGTTTTGACTGGGTTAGGAGTACCAGGATCGGCATTAAGCCCTTTTCTCTTCACAATAGTGCTGGATGAGATGACCAAGTCTATACAAGAGCCTGTCCCGTGGTGCATGCTGTTTGCAGATGATATTGTCCTAATATCAGAATTTAAAACGGTGCTTAACGACAGGCTAGAACAGTGGAGAGCAGCACTAGAGAACATAGGCTTAATGATAAGTCGCTCTAAGACGGAATACATGCATTGTAACTTTAGTGGTGAGGCTGAAGAGGACATAAACATCAACATCCAGGGTATGACGGTACCACAGACGTCTACGTTCAATTACCTGGGCTCGTACGTACAGGAGGACGGAGAGATACACAGCGATGTATCTCACCGTGTGCAATCAGGATGGTGCAAATGGAGAGCAGCATCGGGGATCCTGTGTGATAAGAGGTTCCCAGCAAAATTAAAGAGAAAACTTTACAGAGTGGCAGTACGTCCAGCAATGTTATACGGAACAGATTGTTGGGCCATAAAGAAATCGCACCAGAGACAAATAGAGGTCGCGGAAATGCGTATGCTCAGATGGATGTGTGGACACACCAGATTGGATCGAATAAGAAACGACGCGATTCGACGGAGGCTGGAGGTGGCGTGTATCACAGATAAGATAAGAGAGGGAAGATTAAGATGGTTTGGCCACGTAAAGCGAAGGTCGATAGTAGCACCCGTTAGAGCAGTAGAGAACATCACCGTAGAGGGTAGGAGGAATAGAGGTCGACCTAGGTTGACTTGGGACGAAATAATTAGGCGAGATATGGTAGACTTGCACCTCTCTGAGCACATGATTGAGGATAGGAATGAGTGGAGACGTAGAATTAAAATTAAGGACTTCTAGCGGGACCGGTGGGTAGGAAGGGTAGACGTAGATCTTGGGCAGGAAGGGTAGATCTGTTGCGGCCCACCTATCTTCCTATTTCTGCCCTTATACGTGATTCTATCTGCTTATTTGATGTACACGCTTTCTATGTATTTAAGTGACTTATACCTGTGTGTTGTCTGACTTACTTTATGTTTGCGATTGCAACTGTTATTGGTTTTCGTTACCGAGTCGGGGGTCTCTTCGGAAGCAGTCTCTCTATCTCACTAGATAGAGGAAAGACTCGCCGCCACCTACCCCTCCCAGACCCTGCTCTTGAGCGGGACTTACTGGGTATGTTATGTTATGTTTGTTACTTTAGTGTAGCCTATTAGGATTATGGTTCCGTATTTTGTTTATCTATACTAGTGGTATTATATAAAATGGATGACCTAGTGCTTGACTTAGATCTCGCTTTGCATAGTGTCCGGGGAGGGTACATAGCATTATCCTACACTTGGGGAAACAACCTCTACGTACATCAGATCAAAGCAATCCTACTAGTAGACAATCGTTCAGCCATTGAATTAATGAAAATCCTGTGTTCCATGGCAGAAGCAAACACATTGACACGAAATACCATTTTATACGTGAATGTGTTGAACAAAATATGGTTAAGGTCGAATTCATTAGTGGCAAAGAACAAGCAGCGGAGATCTTGACAAAGCTCTACCCGGACTCAAGTTTATTGAAATAAAGGAAAAATCATGGGTTGAAGAAATTGAAACAGGCAGATGGAATTAAGGGGGTGAGTAACAAGCTAATTCCAATGATTGAGCAGTCAAAAATCAAGGTCCAAGAATAAACTCTAACATTGATGGATTGAATCAATCAATCATGATTTAATGCTTGATTTAAGCAATCATTATAATTTCTTTTATTAGGAAGATTTTTTCCCCTTATAAATAGGTGGTAGAATTAGATGGAAAATGTACCAAAAAATATTACCTTTTCCTTTCTGTTCTGAATACTAATCGGGTTGACAGCTCCATCATCTTTCTATTCTTTTCTTTTCTAGTTTGATCTTTGAGCCAATTTGTTTAGATTTTCTAACAATTGGTATCAGAGCACAAACAGGAGATTTTAGCGAACCGAGAAGGAGGAAAGGTGATTGCTGATTGAAGCAGAAAAACAAACCAGAAGCCACCAAGAAGCTGCGATGGCAGATTCAGTAAACCAAACAACTGTTATAGTGAAAGAAACATGGTCATCATCATTTTACCTCAGCCCGATCTTAACCCAGACGAACTATACGTCATGTGCTATTAAGAAGGAGTCATTCATGGATGCCCAAGGTA
This sequence comes from Flaveria linearis, assembly GCA_024085815.1. Lineage (NCBI taxonomy): Eukaryota > Viridiplantae > Streptophyta > Magnoliopsida > Asterales > Asteraceae > Flaveria > Flaveria linearis. The sequence goes on from CM044012.1 coordinate 17,670,584, forward strand.
TTTGGGAGGCCATTGAACCACCTGAAGGCGTCACTGCTAACGTCAAGATCAGGATGAAGGCACGAGCTTTCATTTTCCAGGCATTGCCGGAACACAAGGAGGCAAAGAATGTGTGGAATGCCTTGAAGGCTTGCTATCTTGGGGCTGATAGAGTCCAACAAGCACGAGTTCAAACTTTGAACCGTGAATTCGAATTATTGACTATGAAAGAAAGCGATAGTATTGATGATGTTGCTGGAAAGATTGGTGCCATTGTGTCCAATTTTCGAACACTTGGAACAACCATAGAGGAAACGATTAGAGTGAAGAAGGTGCTTAATTTTGCACCAAACAGGTTTATGCCGATTGTCGCAACAATCGAGTAGTATTTAGACCTGGACAAGATATCGTTTAAAGAACTGGTTGGGCGTCTCAATGCTTACGAAAAGAGACTTAAGCCGGCTAAATTAATCAAAGATTCAACAGGTCAATTGCTGCTAACAAAAACAGAATGGTAGAACAGATAGAAACAAGAGCCGAAACAAAAAAAGTTTTGGTTCCAATGACTCGTGCGGGCGCGGGTGTGGTCGAGGCAGAAATAGTCGCGGTCGAAGGGGGAGACAAAACTCCAACCGTGATCGCAAGGGTGATCAAAATGATCAAAGAGGAAGGAGTGACAAGAGGTTGATGAGGTATTTCAATTGCAACAAAGTTGGACATTTTTCTGCCAAATGTTGAGCACCAAGGAGACCAGAAGATGAAGCCAATTTGGTAAGAGAAGATGATGATTCTACTCTTTTAATGGCTAAATGTTCACAGGAAATGGTGATGCTTAATGAAGAGAAAGTATTCCCAAATGTTTATGCAAAAGATGATAGCAACGAAGGCATGTGGTACTTGTATAATGATGCAAGCAACCACATGACCAGAAATTGGGAATACTTCTGTGAACTTGATGAAAAAACATTAGGAAAGGTGCATTTTGGAGATGGATCAGCTATGGAGATAAAAGGAAAAGGTTCAATCCTTTTACAATGTAAGAATGGAGATCAAAGACTCGTCACAAATGTCTAATACATACCCAACTTATGTAACAATATACTAAGTTTGGGTCAATTTGATGAAGTCAGATGCAAAGTTGTGATAAAAGATGAAATTTTGTGGATGTATGAAAGATCGGGAGCGCATTGATGAAAGTGAAAAGGGCTGCAAACAAAACTTTATAAAATAAAGTTGCACACAGTGCCATTAAGTTGTTTTTTTGTCAAAAATGGACAACATGGCTTGGCATTGACATGCACGCCTTGGTCACCTTAACTTGGAAACATTGAGAAAGTTGACAAAAGGTGGAATGGTGGATGGGCAGCCTATTGTTAATCACAAATAAGAACTTTGTGAAGCATGTTTGGCAGGAAAACATAGCAGGTTTCCTTTCCCCATCTCAATCAACTTATCGGGCTGAACAACCTTTGGAATTAATACACGCATATCTTTGCGGACCAATTACACCTTCCACGTCATCCGGAAACAGGTACTTTTTGCTTCTTATCGATGATTTAGTAGATTTACGTGGGTGTTTATTGTCAAATCCAAAGACCAAGCTTACGAGGCATTTTCAAGTTCAAAAGTGTTGCAGAATTTAAATTTGGATGTAAAGTTAAGGCTTTGAGAACAGATCGTGGAGGAGAATTTGTTTCCTTAAAGTTTAAGCAATTATGTAATGAAGACGGGATTAGAAGGTACTTGACTGCTCCCTATACACCGCAGCAAAATGGTGTTAGAGAGGAGAAATCAAACTGTTTCGGGAGTCACAAGATCAATGATGAAAGCCATGAACTTGCCACAATGGTTGTGGGGCGAAACTGTCAGACATGCAGTTTATGTTTTGAACAGAACCCCCACAAAGGCTTTGGAAGATAAAACACCTTATGAAGCACTAAAAGGGAGAAAGCCACGGTTAGATCAATTGAAGGTATTTGGATGCAAAGCTTATGTCAAAGTGCCTTCCATCAAGACCACAAAACTGGATGATAGAAGTGTACCAATGGTGTATCTTGGCAGTGAACTAGGTAGTAAAGCTCACCTTTTTTTAATCCACTAACAAACAGACTTTGTTGGTAGAGATGCTTATTTTGATGAAAAAAAATCTTGGAGCTGGAATAAAAAAAGAAAAAGACAAGGCTGATTTTTCTGTTGAAATTGAAGTCGAAGAACTGGGTGAAAACCCACTGTCAACAGGAACCAACCTGGCCAATTATGACCAGGCCAAGAATGCTGCTGTCATAGACACTAGTCCAAGTCAAACAACACATTTTAGGCAGAACACAGCAGCCCAGAATAGAAGTGTAGCAGATTCTTTCAATAGCCCAGTTAAACCCAACAAACAGTCCAGTTTCTAACGAGTTCAGTCCATTGAGTTCAATTCATGGGTTCGGTTCAACAAGTTCAGAATTCAATTTCAGAGAATGGCGATTCAATATATGACGATACTCCCACACAAGGTTTTCGTCCTATCTCAAATGTTTATGATAAAACTCATTCTATTCAACAGGTTGAATTCGAACGAGTGTTGTATGTGATCAACAAAGAACCAGTTACCTATTCTGAAGCAAAGGGAAGAAATGAATGGCGGAAAGCTATGTTGGTAGAACTTGACGCAATCGAAAGAAACTAAACCTAGAAACTAGTTGATTTGCCAAAAGGCCACAAATCAATTGGTTTAAAGTAGCTCTTTAAGCTAAGAAAGATGCAGAAGGAAAAATCACTCGCTACAAAGCTAGACTTGTTGCCAGAGGGTATGTTCAAAAGGTAGAGGATAGATCATGAAGATTCATTTGCACCAGTGGCTCCTATGGAAACAGTGCGACCTTTGCTCGCTTTGGCAGCTCAATTTTGGGTGTGCAGTTCAACTTAGACGTAAAAACTGCGTTTCTCAATGGAGAATTGAAGGAGGAAGTGTACGTGGACCAGCCTGAAGGATTCAAGATACCCGAGAGTGAGCACATGGTGTATAAGCTCTCAAAGGCTTTGTATGGGTTGCGTCAAGCTCCACGAGCTTGGAACACAAGGTTGGATACTACTCTTAAAGATCTTAGTTTTAAAAGAAGTCAAAGAGAACAACGGTTTATAAACATGTATACAACGACAAAGTAATAGTTGTTGCCTGTTGGAGTGTACGTGGATGATTTAATCGTTACTGGTTCAAATGCAAAGAAAATTGAGAATTTCAAGAGAAAAATGGCTGAATATTTTGAAATGAGCAATCTTGGCCTGTTGACTTATTATTTGGGAATTGAAGTAAACCAAAGAGATGGTGGAATATCTTTGAAGCAAGCTGGCTACGCGACAAAGATCCGGAAAAACTCAAAGATGTGGGATTGCAATCCCACAAAATATCCCGCAGAACCTGGTCTTAGATTGGTGAAAAATGATGATAGTGCTCTGGTCGATCCAACAGAATATCTAAGAATCATTGAAAGTCTTCGTCCTGTGTTAGCAGTAGGATGGTTAGCAGGTTTATGGAGACACCAAGAGCAACACATATGCAGGCTGTAAAACACATTCTGCGTTATGTGAAGGGAACAATTTATTTAGCATTAATTATATGAAGAATGGAGACAAAAAGCTGATTGGATACAGCGACAGCTTTCACGCAACTGATCGGAACGATGGGAGAAGTACAACTGGTATGGTTTTTTTATGGAGGGGGACCGATTGCTTGGTGCAGCCAATAACAAAGCATGGTGGCTCAGTCCTCTTGCGAGGCTGAATTTATGGCAGCAACAACTGCTGCCTGCCAAGCCATATGGCTGAAAGGGATGCTCGAAGATTTGACAAACCAGAAGTTTGATAGGTGGTGGAATTAGATGGAAAATGTACCAAAAATATTATCTTTTCCTTTAGGTTCTGAATACTAATCTGGCTGACTGCTGCATCATCTTCCTATTCTTTTCTTTTCCAGTTTGATCGTTGAGCCAATTTGTTTAGATTTTCTAACAAGTTTATTTTAGATATTCTTTAGATATGTTTTTCTTATTCATGGCAGCGTTTCTTTTCAGCCTCCCATTATCATCGAGCACATTGATTATAATTTTCACTTCATTTTAGAAAAGCTTATTCATGATATTTTGACCAATTTTGTCAAATCTAATGATCCATAAGATGCATCTAGATACTCTTCAAGGTCCTCAGGATGAATATATATGTAACGGTGCACGCTATATACACACCCCAACTTGAAGGGGCGTGTTAGAACATATTAGGGTTAGGCCATCAAAGTGTTAGTCATTAGGATTAGGCCCATTAGCTTAGCTCAGTAGGGTTAGAGTTTCATTTATTTGTTCATTTATACTACTGGTAGGTTGTAACACATTATTAAACTCAATAAAACCTCTCTTGTACCTTCATAGTTATCACCTGACCTAAATTTAATGAACCTTTTATGTGACATTTGAAATTATCTGCTTTATTGTATAAGAAAGAATACAAAGTAGTTCAATTTTTTTCCTTATTAAATGACACATGATTATGATTTATGATTTGCCATTGTTATTTTTTGTTACCTTTGTGGAAATACAATACATTTTCATATTAAAAAATCTGTAATTAAAAGCACATAAGGCGGGGTCCCATGTTCTTAGGCTAGACAAGGCCTAGGCACCTCAGACAGATGCAAGGTGCAAATCTTCTAGAAGCGTGACACAATCGTGTGGAGGAATTTCCAAAGTTTTACCTTCAATCATCTAACACTAAGGTGTAGGGGAGGAGAAGAAAGGAGGTAGAAGAGAGAGAACAGAGTGTAAGGAACCACAAGGGAGGCGGAGTGATGAAGATTTTAAGATGGTGCTGCTTTCTCTTTTCACATGAAAACATAAATTACTTTCTTTTCTCTGTATGTATCTGAGACAGAAAGGGGATGAGATATAAGAGGCTTCTCTAACATGATGGGTTGCAATGACTTTGTTGATGTTTAGTTTGCCAAGGTAGTACACTGTTGCCCTGCTCAAGATACTCTAGATATCAAAGCAGAGGTTTTAGAATATACTTTAAAATCAACTTCAGCGATCACTTAAGAAGGATTTCTGTAGGGAACAATAAGTTGGTTATGTTTAAGTAATTAGTTTCTTGAGTTTTAAAACTATTATTTTATAAATTACTGATGTTTAAAATTTTGTTATCTTTGGCTTAATCTTGTCATGTGAAAATGTTACACATTTTTTAAATATTTTATGCCTATTATATATAAATTTTTATTTTTTCTATTAGTGCGCTTTTATTTGTGTGTGTATTTGGCGTGCCCTTTTTAAGATTGCGCCCGGGCTATAGGCGAGCCTTTGGTCTTGAGTGTGCTTTACTGTAGCTTGAAGTAGGGCTGTAAACGAGCCGAGCCGAGCCGAGCCAGGATGGGCTCGAGTTCGAGCTCGAAGCTTATCGAGCCGAGCCGAGCCGGCTCGAAAATTTCTAACGAGCTCAAAACACCGGCTCGAGTTCGGCTCGTGAAAAGCTCGAGCCAGCTCGTGGCTCGTTCGAGCCGGCTCGATTTATTTATTTTTATTTTATTTTTTCACATTAATTTATATAAAAACACAAAAAATTTATATTAGAGTTTTTATCTTTGTTGGGTACTCCGTACTAAGGTAACAAAGATCATTATTTTGAATATAAACAATTTACTGTTAAGTTATATATTTTTAAATAAAATACTTAATGTTTATAAAAATAATCCATTTTTATTTTAAGAAAACCTTTTTAAAATTCTAATATAAAAATAATAATAATAGTAGTAGTAGTAATAATAATGATTATTATTATTATACAATATAAATATATATACACATATATTATATGCACCGAGTCACGAGCCGAGCCAACGAACCGAGCCACGAGCCGAGCTCGAACCGAGCTAACCCTGGCTCGAGTTCGGCTCGCTTAGAATTCGAGCCGAGCCGAGCCGGCTCGTTTAGATTCGAGCTTTTTCGAGCCGAGCTTTTTTCGAGCTTTTCTCGAGCGAACTTCGAGCGAACTTCGAGCCACGAACTTTTTGTACAGCCCTAGCTTGAAGTTTCATATCCTAAGCAAGCTTCAAGGAACTGCCTGATTCTATTCAAAGAAGCTAACTCGAGCTGTATTGATATTTGATTGTTTGAGTGGCCTGAAAGAATGTTTCACTTAACATTACTTGATTTTTTTTCCTTCTAAAATAGTTCTGCAATACATAAGAACTATTACTTCTTTACGACGTACAGGTGCTATAAATACGAAGACAAGATTTCTTATTCATAAATCTGTGCCATGGAGGAAAATATTAATTAATGGTACTATAGTAGAGTTGCTGATGCCTAGCTATTTACAAACAATTTTTATTTGTTGTAATTACTGTAAATTATATTAGTTGTGATAACATATTAAACATAAATTCATTATTACTTAACACTACAATGGCGGATCATGACTTCCAGCCCTTGTTATTGTTTTTCCTAATATGACCACATCTCAACTTGTGAATCTGGTGAGCAAGATGAACTCCTAGTTTCTTATGAATTTAACATTAACATTTGTTTATGTTTTAGTTGTAGGAACAAAATAACAAGCTTATTATTGTTTTATAATTTATGCATTAAAACAAAGACACCTTTTTACTTGGAAATAACTAAGGTTAACCACATTTTATTTTACAGGTTCAATCAAAAGCAAGTTTTGGTGTTGGATCTAGGTATGGTGTACACGAAGATGATAGTATGTCTCAAAGAATCCCAGAATCATGGTATAGCCAATTCTTTGAAAAATATAGAGCTACCAAACCATACAGATTACCTTCAGGGGATCGAGAATCTGAAAAACGTACACCTGAGCAAATGTCTAATTATCTAAGAATTGTTGAAAAACATAAAAGAAGCCGGGCAGTTTTTATGGAAGAACAAAATATGGGTCCCAACAACCCCATGTTCGATAATGGGTTGGCTAGAATATCTTCCAATTTAGATGATGACGACGAAAGTTTATTTTTTCCCGAGACAACATTTTCAGCAAACTCTGTACCCGATAGTGCTTTACCTCCTTCAAATCAAATGGATAATATGCATAATGTAAAGTGTAATGGAGTTCTAGATAATTTACCCCCAATAATGACTAAAAGCCCGATAATGTTAGAGAGACTTGGTATAAGACCGGAGTACCTTAATATGGAACAAACAGGGAATCATGATCGTGGGAAAACTGGATCGTCTGGGATGAAACATAATTTAAGTCCAGAACAAGCAGCAGAGATGTCACGAAAAATAGTTTCTCGCTTGTTAATGGATGTGGGCTTTGACCGGGCTTCTGGTGGGCCATTGGATATATTTGGTCAGTTATTTGGCTCTCATATATCTAAATTAGGCCGTATCTTGAAAGTTCTTTCTGATGGCTATAAGAAGGAGTGCTCAGCAATTGAACTACTTAAGATGTTCCTCCAAACAATTGGACATGGGTATGTTTCAGTATCTTTTAGTGCTCCGCATTGTTGGTTCTTTCTTATTCTGATGTGTTTTGGCTTACTCCAGTAATCTTGCGGCTTTTGCTGAGGTTGTGAAAGATGGTACCAAGAACAATGTACAACAACAGACACAACTGCAACAAGTTCAGGCGATGCAGTCACAGATGCAATTGCAAAACCAAAATAGTGTTAGGCTACCCCATCAGGTTAGTTAACATCTACTTATTCCCCCTCTTTTTCTGAACTTAACTTATTCAATAATTATATATATACACCCACTTTAACACTAAAATCTCAATTTTCATTGTGATGTAAATAGATACCTTTATACTTAAGAATATTAATCTGTAATTCAGGTCCTTTTGCGTATGGACACCCTTCTTTGTTTTCATACCATATGACAATCAATTTTTATTTTATTTTTTATTTTTATTTTATTTTTAATTTTATATCATATCACTTCAGGATTATATTATGAGTTCATGACAATATGAAATGCCAATATCGTATATCCACATGATAGTGCTACCGTGAATTCGAGTATTTGACCTTAATTTCACCCTTGCAAATAGTACTCCACAATTTCCCTGACATGAATGAACATGATAACACATCACAGAATTAGGTAACTAACTGTGAATCACTCGATATTACTATCAGTTCTAGATGAAGGCTTTGTTGAATTTCAGATAGATTAGAGTTTGGTAACTTGATTCGTCCTTAGTGAGCCCTAGAGGGGCACGCTTAACCAAAGTTCGGAAGAATGGGTCAAACTGGTTAAGTATTAATTTCTTGGGTTTTGTTTGGTTCATTTAAATTTCGTGTCAAAATGGATTATATCAAAAATCACACTGAAAGCATACAGGTTTTATCTGTTTACAAGTTTGGCCAAACAAAAGTGTATTCCACTGCCAATCTCATGTCTTTTTTGCCGACATGCCCATAAATGTATTGCTTGAATTATTGTCCCCTTTCAACGCATAATCGTCCTTGGTAGTTGCATTTAGTATGTTGGTTTCTTATGCATTTTAAATAAAAAATGAAAAAGTCACAGGCCAACCTGACCCGTTTGACCTTTTGCTTGCTGTTATAGTTTCCAAGGCAAATGCACAACCAGATGGTTCACCCTCTACCGCAGCAGATGGTTAACCCTTACAACAGCAGCAGCAGTGGGAAAGAATGCGAAGGCGGCAACCTTCCACATCTCGTCCTGTCATGAACATGGGTGGTCAAATGAATGTGGATAATGAGAGTCAAAGTCAAAGATCCATGGTTGAAGTCAAACTTGAAAACCCACCTGAGTTTCCTGTGGACAACAATACTGCTGCCTTTGCACAAATGAACTACAGAAATCCTCAGATGCAATTCCGTCAGCAGCAATTTGCTTCAATCTCAGCTTTCCAAGCTCAATCCAACAATCAGTTTCGCCCCATGGCTTCTGTCCAAATCCCCCAACTCCAGCAACAAGCCCATTCGCCGTAAGAAATTCTTCATTTTCAAGAGCTAATTTATATCATTTCAAGACAGTATAATTTTTTATACAATATGATATAGGAGGTTATGCATAATTTCAGTTCATGTGACTTTAACCCATCTGAAAAGTTTCCATTTCAACTTTTTTTTGGCGACATAATCACCACATTTACAGCTACTCAGCTCGAAATTGCCACCTTCAATATTTCAGATCGAATTCGGTTTGTTTGGATGCAGGAATATGGGCCTAGTTAGAGCTCCACCTGTGAAAGTTGAAGCCTTTCAGGAACTGATGGGTGGGGATTCATCAATGAAGCATGATTCTGATGAAACTAAACTGACCTCGCCAAAGTAATCCAACCCGATATACAAGGTAATTGTAATTCCTTTCTTCCCCGAAAAATAGGTTCAATTTGACTTTGAGAGTTAAATCGTAGTGTACAACTGAACTTGATGTTTTACATTATCTGTGAATGTATAGAGTAGTTGTTTAGTCAGTTTAGTAGGTTTTAGACTAGTCTTCTTTGCCTATTTATAAACGGCGTGTCTAAGTAAATGAACTTGACGTATAGAGAGATGATAACTTGTGGTTGATGACTATGCTATGTTAAGGTGACATATAAGCAGATCTACTAACCTGAACTTAAAGAAGCCAAGAATGTCTCATCAAATGATCCTCCAACTATGCACTTTCAACATATTGCCCAGGCCTTTTTTTTCTTTTTCATATTTTTAAATTAGGTCCTTGATCAATCAATACATTTCAAATCAACTATGTTAGGAATTTTAGAGTAAATGAACACATGTTCAAACGTCACTACCACCAAAACAAAGATATCGTCTCTTCTCTTCTCACCATTACAAGCCTCCGAGTTGACTATTGAGTTTGGCTGGAATGAGCCATCGGCGGCCTCCTTATCAGCCATCTATGGCATCTTTTTACCCAGCAGGTAACTCTGAGATTAGTTGGTTCAACAAGCATGTTCACAATACCAAGTGGTTTTACCTATTTGAACTCTTCCACCTTGGGTTCAACACATGGTCACATTTCCACCTTGGGTTCAACACATGGTCACCTTTCCACCTTTGTAATTGTAATATTTGTCTCAACAATAACAAAGAGAAACTCCTAATTGCAGTCGTGGGTTTCACATCAAAGCCGGGGCCACATTAAATTTCTTATGTTGTTTATTTGCTTTCATATGTGCATGTGTTCCTGATTTGCTGTGTACCACTCTGAATGATACCTAGGATGATATTCACGTTCCAGCTAAGCAGTCATATATATATATACGTATATATACGTATATATATATAGTATATATAGATATATATATACATGTGTATATATATATATATATATATATATACGTATATATACATGTGTATAGATATATATATATATACGTATATATACATGTATATAGATATATATATAAGTATATATATACATGTATATAGATATATATATAAGTATATATATACGTATATATATATATACGTATATATATGTATATAAGTATATATACCATATATACACGTATATATATGTATATAAGTATATATACCGTATATACACGTATATATACGTATATATACGTATATACCGTATATATACGTATATACACGTATATACACGTATATACACGTGTATATACACGTATATACACGTGTATATACCGTATATACACGTGTATATACGTATATATACCGTGTATACACGTGTATATACACGTATATACACGTATATAGACGTATATACACGTACGTATATACACGTGTATATACGGTATATATACGTATATAGACGTGTATATACGGTATATACACGTGTATATACCGTATATACACGTGTATATACCGTATATACACGTGTATATACGTGTATATACGTACGTGTATATACGTCTATATACACGTGTATATACGTGTATATACGTACGTGTATATACGTTATATAGGCGTATATACACGTGTATATACGTGTATATACGTGTATATACGTGTATATACGTGTATATACGTGTATATACGTGTATATACGTGTATATACGTGTATATACGTGTATATACGTGTATATACGTGTATATACGTGTATATACGTGTATATACGTGTATATACGTGTATATACGTGTATATACGTGTATATACGTGTATATACGTGTATATACGTGTATATACGTGTATATACGTGTATATACGTGTATATACGTGTATATACGTGTATATACGTGTATATACGTGTATATACGTGTATATACGTGTATATACGTGTATATACGTGTATATACGTGTATATACGTGTATATACGTGTATATACGTGTATATACGTGTATATACGTGTATATACGTGTATATACGTGTATATACGTGTATATACGTGTATATACGTGTATATACATATATATACGTGTATATATGTGTATATATATACGTATATATACGTGTATATACGTGTATATACGTGTATATACGTGTATATACGTGTATATACGTGTATATACGTGTATATACGTGTATATACGTGTATATACGTGTATATACGTGTATATACGTGTATATACGTGTATATACGTGTATATACGTGTATATACGTGTATATACGTGTATATACGTGTATATACGTGTATATACGTGTATATACATATATATATACGTATATATATGTATCTATATATACGTATATATATGTATCTATATATATATATCTGTGTGTGTGTGTGTGTGTGTGTGTATATATATATATCTGTGTGTGTGTGTGTGTGTGTGTATATATATATATATATGTGTGTGTGTGTGTGTGTGTGTGGTGTGTATATATATATATATATATGTATATATATATATATGTATATATATATATATATGTATATATATATATATGTATATATATATATATATGTATATATATATATGTATATGTATATATATATATATATATATGTATATATATATATATATATATATATATATATATGTATATATATGTATATATATGTATATATATGTATATATGTATATATATGTATATATATATATATGTATATATATGTATATATATATATATATATATATATATATATATATGTATATATATATATATATATATACATATACTAGCAGGGAACCCGCGCGATGCGGCAGGAGTGATAATTTACATCACGATACTCAATCTCTATTAGTTTATCAATATTCTCGTGACATTATATAGCACTTTTGTTAGTTTCCTTTTCGTAGTATTAGTGTAATCTGTCTACTCTTAATTTTGATGAGGAAAAGTAAAGCAGACATAAATCAATGGCACCTAAAAAAACATATATTAAAGATGCAAGATTTGAAACAAAGATAACCCGCTTTATCATATACTTCAAGATTCAATTAAAAAAACCAAGCTAAAATGTTCAAACCAGAATGAATATCATAATTCATAGAACACTAAATAGATGATTAATTCAAGAATAAATCCCACAATGATCAAATTTATTACTCTCAGTTTTCTTGCGTATACACATTCTGCATTTAGAATTTAAACACCAAACAAAAATACAACCTTACCTTGTGAAAAATCAGGTCCCTCCACTCTCTCTCCGTGTTTTCAACCCTAGTCGAATTCGCATACCTGCATATCAAATAATATAATTACAATAAGAGGCATTTCATGTTTAGTTCTTGTGGTAACAATAGAATTCTACTAAGGAACTTTGTTTGCTTAAAATGAACTAATTGTCAAATGATAGTGATCCAAACATTTTGCATAAATGAAACAACATTTTTGCCCATTTCTTGTACTTGATGTGCGTATGGATTGTAATGGACCAAACAAAATAATATGCAGTTGCAGTGGATCAAATAAGCAGCTATAGTGTATCAAATGTGAATTTAAATGCAATTAGATTAAATCAATACGTTAAATAATACCTTAGCTACAATTGCATCAAATCATATCACTAAAGTAAATAATTAACATCAAATGTTTGAGTCAAATGAAGTCTTTAAACTAAACTGTCACATTTAGCCTGCAATCAAATATAAATTTAAATACATTAGTCAAAATTTTCGAACTCTCAAATTAATTGTGCAATCTGTAATTGTTTTTGAGTCCGATTAATCCTTTAAACGAAAAGTTTTACTTCAAATTAAGCCTACAAACTATCAAATAAAGTCAAATTAAGCGTGAATTTTTTTTAGAGTTGGTGTATTATCCAACATCTCAAATTGGATTATTAAATTTAGTTGACATTGAATGGTAAAACTGGTTAAATAAAGTAGTTTTTGAGTTGGTAAGATCAAACCAAACTGTCAAAATGGTTCATGACAGTTTGACTTTTTAAAATAATTGACTTTTGAACTTCATGTCTTCAAACAGAATTAACTTTTTACTAAAGTGAGAAACCAATTCTCAAAAGTTGGATTAGATTAAAAAACATGAAAATATTGAATTGGTAAACGTAACTAAACACATCCACGTTATAGAAGTGTGAAGTTCTAAGATGTTTAGTTTAGCTTTTAAAGAAAAAAATCAAATGATAGTTTACATTGTTTCAATTCCTTCATTCCTAATTATGCAATGCAATAGAGTAAAAAATCAATAGCAATTTTGGGATATGGTTACGCTAATCAATAAGATCATTAAGTGTTATAGAATCTATATAAAAAACTCAAGCTATCATACATGACTGAACTAAGACCAAAAAACAATAAAAACACGTACTTGCAAAACACTTGCCTGTTATGAAAAGGAAGTAACAACATATTAGAGTAAAATGTATTACTAAAGTACTTGGTGTAATGTGTAGGCACACATAATTATTAAATAATAACTTTTTAAACTATAAAAAGGTGGGTGGGAGGTTAAACTAAAATTCATCCAATAGATCAACATCTAAGACATTAATTACTTTTAAATAAAGGTTGTACAGTAGAAGGCCATTACAAACAAAATAATAATTTCAACTTGCTACCACTTTTCCAAGAACAAATTTTTTTTAGAAAACATTATATTAACAATTCAATTTACTACCATTTTCTCAAGAACATAAAAATAAAAAACATAACATACCCTGTTTATAAAGTAGTGAGATACCAGATCATTGAGCATCATGCTTCATGGTGGAGGCATTCTATTTTGGAACCGAAGCACATCATGTTCCATCAATCTTGATCCCTGTTCGAGTGTAAAAACATAATGATATAGCTATACATTTGGAACAAGGTAACAATCTAAAGTAACTTAAATAACAAAAATATAATAGTGATCTTGTAGCAAGTTGCAGTAACATCCAAAACTAAAACCATCATACCAATTGAAATCCTAAAACTACCTAACAATTAAGAAAAATAATTTAATATATTACAACATATTATAGATTTAATTAAATATAATCGTATGTTTTTTTCTCAAATTTTCATCAAAAAACTTAGAAGGATAACTTCTTTCTGAATATACAACTCTATTATTTATTTTTTTAACATGCTCAGTGCATTCATAAATCCACCAAAGCTGCAATTAGTTTTCATACACAATGAAATCTTTATAAGAAAATATTCTACTATAAGTCAAAATTTGACCTGTGTGATTAGTCTAGCCATTACACGTCACATTTAGGGAGGTCTCAAGCTAAAATTATCATCAATGTCAAGTTGTTGGTTTTTTTATCTTCTACCAAAAACAAATTTGTAAAAGAAAATCATTTACCTTAAGGATGAAGACAACTCAAATTAAAGACCAAAACCTACAAAGTAAAAGCCTGCAAAATGCATGAATATGCCTTTACTCGTATACTGTTAAAACTTAAATTAACAAAAGAAAACAAAATTCAAGGGTATTTGATCTTTTCATAGATCACAACAATATAGGCAAACACAAACCAATGGTTAGTAATAGCTGTTCAATCAATCTTAAAAGCAAAGGTAAAATACATGAAGCCAAAGCCACCGGGACTGTAGAATGATTTACCAGCTTAAAATCAGCAACTCAATTTTGTTGCATCACCATCATCTCCATCAAATATGCCCATAGGAGCACATCTCTGACCATTCTTTAGAATTAGACTACCGTTTTACCTCATTCGATAGCATCGCCTTTTATTGGTTCGTTAACCGCTTCGTCTAACTCTGTTAGCTTTGGGTCAGGAATTTCCCTTGGGATTGAATCATAGCCCTGCATACCAAATGATATTAGAATTATATTGAATAAAGCCCACATCGTAAGATTTAATCAAACCGTAAGGGAATTAACAGTTCCACTCGTCGTCTTCTTAGGCTCCTAATATATCAAACATTCGTAGTTTCCATGTGTTTAAAAGGCCTTTCAACATCTGTAATTTCTTCAAACAAAATTTAGTTTTATAACTGAATGATATTGATCATAGACTTAGATCTGTAAATTATAATTCCAAAACCATGTTGTTCCTTTTTTAACAGTTGCTCAAACCCTAGATTCAAGAAAGAAAATACTAACCTGTTTGTTTATCCGATGCATCATGGAACTCTAGTTCCTCTTCCGTCTGAAGTCAGCCTTGCAACCGTCGATGCTTAGATTTGTGGTTTACAAAGCAAACATCCTATCGCTCTTGCGTCACCGCCATCAGAAACGTGATTAGGTCGGACTATTATCATCGTAACTGTTGTCGAGGAGGCAGCTGTTGTCGCTAACAACCTCTCTCATCAATGCAACACCACCAAATCGCGCCACCCATAGCCGTTGTTGGTCGAGAACCGACGTGGGAGACCTCCAGTGATTGACCGGCTAGCCCTTTCCTTCGATCTCTTCTTGATCTTGGGATATGGTGGTGTTTCAGGCGGGATAGTTGATCTCTGAGAGAGAGTGTATATCTTTGAAATTTGAAATAGAATCAGGGTTTTTAAAATACTTGTTTGTTTGTTTCTAGAGGAATTCAGGGCTTTATGGGTTGTATGCTATGCTTTAAGAGTTGTACAACTCTTAAAATTAAGAGATCTTATCAAATTACCATTCTACCCTCCCTATATGCATATTAATATAGTATATATATATATATACATATATATACATATATATATACATATATACATATATATATATATATACATATATATACATATATATACATATATATATACATATATATACATATATATATATATACATATATATACATATATATATATACATATATATACATACATATATATATATATATATATATATATATATATATATATATATATATATTTACATGTTGAATATAAACACTAAAACCCATATAATATTAATAATAAGATACTAAAATAGTCAAGCAAACAGTCAAAATACTCAAAAACTAAAGGCCAATAGTTAGTATTTAAACACGATGACATAATCTAATCAAAAGGCTCAAAATCTTCATCTGAGTCCACATCACCCAAACCATTCAATTGTTCATCAAGATCTTCAACTTCAGCTACTATTTCATCATTGTCATCATCTCTGTAGCGCTTTCTTTTGCTCCTTGTACTTGGCCTAACTTCTTCGTTTCCTTCCATTGCCTCCCGCACAACTGACCAATGAAGACCACCTTCTCTACCATCTATAAACTCTTGAAGCTCAACTTCTGTTAGGAGAACCCAATCATCTTTCTCCTTTACATCTCTTAACAAAATAGGATCCAAAGGTCTGTTGGTTTTTAATGACTTGAAGCGCCTTTGTAACCTTGGGTTGTATTGAATGAATACGAGGTCATTGAGTTTTTGTTGCAAAAGACAATTTCTTTTCTTTGAATGTAACTAAACACAAAGAATAATAAAATTACTTAACATAGTATGATAGTATATACGTTAAATGTAGTAAATTATATTTGGTGGAAAAAACTTAAATTGTCAAAAGTACTCCAATTGCGTACACAAGGTAAAGCACTACAAGTTTGACTAAGGACCCTGATAACAAATGCTTGGAGCAAAGGTGTGTCGATCCTATAAGTACGCCATCATATATCTATATTTTATAAATATCTAGAGTGATTTAATAAAATAATATGCTATAAAAACATGTGAATATGTTATGACTTATGACGTTTTACTTACATGGTGCAACTTTCGTCATATCCGTTACGGTAGCTGAACATCCAAATTGCCCAACTAAATCAATGTATAAATTCAAGTCCTGTCTTACTTTATCATTTTCCTCTTCATTCGGCACTAGACAATCAATAGCAACATAAAGTGGTGCCAAAATGTTCCTATCTTTCTTTTTCTCACTCGAGTTTTGCCCATGTAAAATGGAAGGATTCAGGAAATATCCCGCTTGCATATTAAAATTTCAATAGCTTAGAATGATGTTTCAACTAAATGATTATTAAAAAAAATTTAAGTTTATTACAAAGTAGTTCAACAATCAATACCTGCATGTAATGGGTGATGAAGTTAGTCGGACCATCTTGTTTGAATCATACTTCAAAGTTTAGTGACAAGTCTTTGATCTGTTACATTTTTATTGATTTGCTCCTTTGCTCTACGATTTGCTCCTTTGCTCTACGATTTGCTCTTGCTTTACTCATTGCATCACAATAGACATAACCCATGCTTGGCTTCTCTTCCGTATCAACAAATCTCACCACATCCACCAAAGGAGCTAGCACTTGACAAGCTAGAAATATGTTGTCCCAAAATTCCGTTTTTCCAACTATTCGCTCAATTCTTTTACCTGCTTCCTTCCTTGCAAAGTCACTTTTCCTACATTCTTCATAAACAAACAACACTTAAATATGGTGTCGATTTTCGTGGACACTCTGAACGGTATAAAATTGGGTTGCAAACCTAGTTACACAAGACCTGTATAGCTCCTTGTTTTTCGTTAACTTCTGCAGGATCGGTTTTATCAATAAAACTTGGTTTTTCTCTCCAACTCACTTATACTACACTCAGATTAGATGAAGCATAGTCTTTTCTAATAGTTGATAATAATATACTAAGTAACAAAGAGCACAAATATATAATTTTTAAGGTACTTGTATATATTACTTCTCAACTCAAAGTGTTACAAGACTCTTACAAGCTTATCATTATGAGTTACAATGAGAAACTATATATACTACTACCTACAGCCGGTTATACTTTGATACCAACTGGGAACCTATGACTAAAACATATACTACAATGCTAGAGTTAAGGTATCTTAGATAAAGTATTATCTAAGATATGAAAGTCATGACATGTCCATGACTTACCTTTTGTTACTAACTAAAGTTAGTAACTGTACTAACTAATAAAACAGTGAAATAAAGTATGGTCAACTACATGGCTTTTGAGAAAACGCCATGCAGTATATCAGAGGTCTGCAGTAGAGTGTCAGGAGGACCATACTTATGTCCACTGGTTCATAGTACTGTCTTCCAAAGGTTAGTTGGCTTCAGAAGAGCAAGTTCTTCTGAAGTTACCTATACTTCGGAAGAGATTACTTCTTCCGAGACTTGAGGACTTCTTTTCTTCATACTTCGGAAATTGTCTTCTGATCTTTTCTTCTAAGACTTGATATTCGGAAGTGAATACTTTGTCTCCACAAGAAGAGTGTCTCTTCGGAAGTGAATACTTTGTCTCTTCGGAAGTTGATATTACACTTTCCTCGGAAGAACTCTTTTTCCTTCGAAAGTTCCACACTTAGCTTCGGAAGTCCTTTATTAGTTGCACCAAAATAGTCTAAGTGATTGGGTTTTGCTTGCACCAGCCTTCTTCTAGATCCAACAACTTCCTCATCATATTAAGAATTCTCCGTGGTTGTAAATGTAATCCACAATTGCTCTTGCATCAGCAAGAGTACTCTTTATTTTTTGTATTTCTCACCAATATCTTGAATCATGAGGTTCACACAATGTGCTGCACAAGGAGTCCAAAACATCTTAGGGTGTTTTTTTTCTAAAATCTTTCCAGCTGTTTTAAAGTTTGACCCATTATTGGTAATGAAGTACAAAAAAGAAAGAATTTAATTAATAAAATGAACACAAGTAAACTTAACAAATTATAGTAAAACTACCTGCACAATATTTGCCTCTTCAACATCTTCTATCGCTTCATCAATCATCTCCAGGATTAAATTAGCATTCTTCACATCCTCCGATGCATCAATTGATTTCAAAAATACCGTTCCAAAAGGACAATTGACTAAGAAGTTTATCAAACACCTTTCTTTTCCGTCTGTTCAAAAATCGGACATAATGCTACACCCATATTCTTTCCAATGTGGTCTAAACGAATCCACAAACTTTTTCGTTTCTTCTAAACGTTTTTCATCAATGTCCACACGGATATTATGATAAGATGGAGCACACATACCTAACATAAAGTAATAACTAATAAAATTAACCAATAATCAATTATTAATTTATCAATAATTTTTAATCTCATAATAAAATAGTAATACCTCTTTCCATATTCTCTAATGGCATTGATCATATCTTGGAAACCTTCGACACGTACGACATTGAAGAGTAAACCAACCGAATAAGCCTAAGTTGCAATTTATCCTAAACTTCCATCTTTAACTTCTTTTTGATTGGATTATTTCTATCCAATGTGGTTTGCTTTGTTTTCCCATGATCGGTCTTAAAATGTTATCAACAGAACCTCACACGTTGCTAGAACCCACAAATTTCTTTTTCTTTGAAGCATTTTTCTTTTTACCAACTTCTTGTGCATCGTCTTGACCTTCCTTATCCTCATCTTTATCATTAATATCAACTAAGTTTGATCTAAGTATTTCCCTATTTCTTTTCTTTTCTAGTTGTTCCTTTTCCCTTTCTTTAATTGATGCCATGACTCTCTTTGATATACTGACAGTCATTTTTCCACAAGCACTGACCTGTCCTCCGGTATGAGTGAGATGTTGCTTTAGTCGTGTAATTCCCCCACTCATCTTATGACCACAAAGTTTGCATCAAACAATATGTTCTTTCAACGGATCTCTACACTTTCCCCATTCCCACGCCATATCTCTATTATAACTTTTTGGGGCGGTGTTGGCATCAGACGATATTGTATTAACGTTTGAC
The DNA here is from genome assembly GCA_024085815.1 of Flaveria linearis. Taxonomy (NCBI): domain Eukaryota; kingdom Viridiplantae; phylum Streptophyta; class Magnoliopsida; order Asterales; family Asteraceae; genus Flaveria; species Flaveria linearis. The sequence continues at coordinate 17,690,513 of CM044012.1, forward strand.
TTTGGAGGGTTTACGGACCCATGTGAAGATGGATTTTGAGCATCCATCATCAAATGTCAAATGACTCAAATCTAACAAAATATTGCATTAAAAATGTCACAAACAATAAGATTTTATAAGTTAAAGATATCACAATAAGTCACAAGCAATCCAACATACATTCAATACATATAATCTCAGTCCTAAAATCAAAGCAACAATCAGTACATCTCATCTTCACAAACAACAATCAAAATCCAAAATCAAACTCTAGAACAACTTCTCTATTGCAATAATGCAATCAAATACCACCTAAAAGCAAAGCAATAAGCCAATAATCGACCCACCTGTTTGAAATGACTCAAATCAGACTCGCTTGTTCGAAATCAGACCCACCCGTTCGAAATTAGACCCACCCGAGTGCCATTCCTTGTTCAAAATTAGACTCACCTGTTTGAAATCACTCACCGATCACCGATCACCATTGCTGTTCAGAACCATGGATCAGTTCACTGTTGCTGTTCAAAACCCGTTCGACTTGTCATTGCTCTTCAGAACGATCGATCAGTTCAGAATGCTAATTTGTTGGGTTAGTGGGTTTTGTTAATTAGGGTTATTGGGTTAGTGGGTTTTGTTAAATTTGGGCCTTGGACTAAAACGAGTCCAGCGATAAAATCACTGCTATGACCGATATTAATATGCAAAAATATCGGCGATATATCGGTAATATCGGCCGATATTATCGCCAACGCTACAAGGATCGACATTTTGGACCGATATTTTCTCTACAGACCGATAATCGGCCGCATTAACTGCTTAGCATTCCATGTGTTCCTGATTTGTTGTGTACCACTCTGAATGATGCCTAGGATGATGTTCACGGTCCGACAACTCAATAATCCTTGATTGATCAACCACAACCATGTGTTCCTGATCTACTGTGTACCACTCATGCTTATCCATGCTTTTTACTGCCCGTGAAGATGTATCGGTAAAGCCCTTAAAAATGATGGTATTTTTTAAAGTTTGTGTAGGAGGTTTAACTGTCTGGGCCTGAAACCTGATGTACCTTTTGCAATTATATATACTATATTAAAGATCAACTAATTTGCTACAGTGAACTTAGAAGAATTTGTAATTTGGCCACAAGTTTCTTAGGTTTTGACTATGGCCACACTCCTGCAACTAGGGCTCTAAACAAACTGAGCCGAGCCAGGATAGGTTCAAGCCCGAGTTCGAAGCATATCGAGCCGGCTCGGCTCGGGCTCGAAAATTTGAACGAGCTAAAAACACCGTCACGAGTTCGGCTTGTGAAAAGCTCGAGCCAGCTCAATTTAAAAAAACTTTTTTTTTCACATTTTAATATGTATAAAAACACAAAAAAATATTAGTGTCTTTGCTTTTGTTGGTTACTCCGTATTCTTGGAATAAATTATTTTGAAATAAACAATTTACTATCAAATTATATTTTTTTAAACAAAATACTTAATTTTTTAAGAAAGAATCCATTTTATATTAAAATAACCTTTTTAAAATCCTAATAATTATAATAATAATAATAATTATTATTATTATACTATATATATGCACCGAGTCACGAGTTGAGTCAATGACCCGAGCTCGAGCCGAGCTAGCCTTGGCTCGGGTTTGGCTCGTTTAGAAACCGAGCCGAGCCAGCTCGTTTAGAAACCGAGCCGAGCCGACTCGTTTAGATGATATCTTTTTTCGAGTCGAGCTTTTCTCGGGCGAGCTTTTCTCAAACGAATTTCGAACGAACTTCGAACCACAAACTTTTTGAGCAGCCATGCCTGCAACTTCTAATGCATGCAGTACAGTTTCCTATCCACGTGTTCTCATTTTAGTTTAAAATCTATCCGCAAATTTATGTTCCAATAGATTTAGATCAATGTTTTACTTGATCTGCTATAAAACTGTTTCAAGTTAGATAATATTTCCTTATAAGTAAGTGGTGCCAAATAGATGTAAATCATATTTACTCACCAACGTGAAAGTACGTGAGAAAAATGATTGGTCTCCCGTCATGTATTTTGAGTTTGACCACTAAAGCTCAGTTTTTTAGAGTTTTTTAAAGTTTTTACTCAAGACCTCTAAACAAAACAAGGCAACATTATCCCTATAACGAACAAAATAAGGCAACATTACGTGTGAGAAAATGACTAGATTCTCGCCAGGGAGAAAAACACTAATTCATTTCATATATTATCATTATTTTAAAAACCTAACATTTAAGAAATGGCTTTTCTATTAACAAATGCGTATATGGCATTCTTAATAATGAATTTTATATCTTTCGGTGGACCCGGCATATAGAAAGTTACAATTGTTTTTGAACGGCAGCGGATGTTGTTAATTATAGAAGAGAAACTCTTCTAGCAAGGAACTAGATTGATGTGTACAATTAAAATTAAACTTTTGCAATGCCTATAAATATTAAAATTGCTTCAACTTCCGAGGAATGAAGTTTAGCTCAATTGTTTTTTATAGTGTTGGTTAGTATTCTATAAAGTTTTTTTCTTTTTTATACGGTTAAAGCTAGTCACATGTAAATATGGATATAGCTCCAAGCCAAAACATACACCAACGTTTCCTTGTTTGAAGTTTTTACACGTTTATTAAGCTGGAACAGACTTGATTGGATTCAAGAGGAACCCATTTTAGTATACAACAGATCAAAAGCTCCTTAAAAAACAAGACAGATGGATGGACCCTAAAACAAGTCATGAGGCCTTTGTTTTCCGAATAGCCTAATGTAATTAATTCAAAAGCAATGGAAAAATCCAAGAAAATTGGCCCAAACAAGGTGGATACATAAAAGGGTTTAAGGTTTAGGGTTAGATATTTCAATCTTAAAAGATTGATTTTTATCAATTTTGTAAACGGGTGTAAGTTTTTGGAACTTAAGATTGATGATTGTTTTTAGGAGGGATTTTTTTTTTTCTTTTTTTTTATGAACAACAAATCTATTTACTCCTCCTAACCTACACCTCACATATATATTACAATTGTTAAAGGCTGAACTTTAGACCTTCTAATGTACTCCTAGAGGCAAAGTCTTTGTCACTGGGCCACCAATCACAGTGGTTTGTTTTTAGGCATTAAGTAGAAGAATCTGGTGGTCAAAAAGTGTGTTAAGTTTATGAAAATGAATAATACGTTTCCCTCAACAATACAAATGTCGTGTACCAAGCACACCTCCTTTTTATCTCGTCTAATCTTGTGTTGGGACACACATCCACCTTAGCACCCTCATCTTTATCACATTCCTCTTGCACACTTATATATTCTTTATGACTTTACATCTGTAATCATATAGCATATTCGAACAAACCGCAACCCCATAAAATTTTCCCTTTAACCTAGTTGGGAATTCCCCCTCTAACCTGCCTAAACTCAATGTGCTACGCCACAATCTACGCCCCCATCACTTGTACAAATGATCCTAAACACTTAAACCTAATTGACTCCGAAACCACGTGGCTTTCAGTGGTGATGTGGGTGTCATTATCGTCACATACACCATTAAAGGCACAGTAAAGGTACTCTGTTTTAAAGCAATATCCGGTGGTCAGGAGGTGTGTTAAGTTTATGAAAAGGAATAATACGTTTCCCTCAACGATATAAACGTCGTGTACCAAGGGTGGTTCCTCAATTGAGCACATGAAGTTGCAAGTCCTAGTTGAGAATAATAGGGAATTAGGTTGCTTTCTTTTTTGTTTATTTTTTTCGGTACTTCGATATCTGTAATTCTTATTTATAAAAATCAAGCTAATTAGAACTTCTTAACACGTAACCTATCAATTTAAACAGACTTGGTACATGGTTATAACACACTAATATATAAAGGATATCAAATACAAATACAAATACGAAGTGGATTCTATGTGAGAAGTGTACTAATTAGGTCTATACCCTTAATTAATGACTAAGATGATGCAATGATAATTATGTAAGTAAGCAAACATTAGTTCTCATTGAGAGTGCATCATAACCATAACCAAACTGAGTAAATTTTATCCTTAATCAAATGTTATGAGGATTGGGGAGGATGAAATGTAAGCAAACATTACCTCTAGCACATAAGACCAAGTGGATAGAGATGATGCTTTTAAAGATACACCGGCTTTAAAGTAATCAAAAAGAAAAACATAGATAACAAAGTGCACAGAAAACATAAAATAGACTATCAAAAGCACATCATGTACCACAATAATAACCATAAAAAAACAGACAACATATAGCGAGTGGTCACTGTATATAGACGAGAGGAACATACAATGAAAAACAATATACATAGTATCATAAGCCATCCATACATAATATGCAATAAGTACATATCCATATATACTATGATAAAAAAAGCATATAGTGATAGTAAACAATTAAGTGATAACACTCAAAGGCTACGAAAAGAATAATAAAACAAAACTAATCCCCTAAGACCTAACTAAGACATGTATAACACATATCTAAACCCTTCTATAAAGGTTCTTAACATTTACCATGCGTCTTTAAATACATCTATCATGGACCAGAGAAAAAATAAAAAAGCACAATTGTTGATTTTTTATTTAGTTTATCAAATTTTAAACCCAATTAACTTTTATATATACTTTATAATTTTAATTAAATAACTATATCATCCTACATCAAAATTCCATTTTCTTATGTAAAGTTGCTTATGTTATCAAGATCCTCTTCAACTAAAGGGTTGCGAGAACTTTTTAAATGTTAGTTTTGTTTAATGGTTTTACACTTTTACCCATTCGACATGTGAGTTCATACAAACGTTACGATGTTAGGTTCTTCACGATTTTATACTCATGTCGCAACACAAGGGTTTGTAATACTAGTTATTATCATGAGCCATTGATTGAAAGTTCTCTAAGAATTCAGATTAGTTTTCAAAGTTATTATATTTATAGCCTTGAATGAATTGTTCCTATATATTTTTCTGTTGACAGACCAAGCCTTTTTTATCACCCATTTTTCTATCGGTGTTTATTTATAACCACCATCTCCAATTTAGTGATGTGAAAGACGTTATTTATTACAACCCATTAAAACTGTATATTACAATATACAAATTCAAGCATTACATTCATTCCAATGGACCTTTAGCTACTTGCTCAGAAAATGAATCAACTGATCAACACACTTGTCTTGAGCCTCTGTGTCACCAAACACACCCATCATCTCTTTAGCTTTGTCTCTATACATCTTCCCCTCTTCTCTCACCATCACAAGACTCAGTGAGTCAGCCACCGATTCCGGAGTAAACGAGCCATCACCATCATCCTATCAATCGCACATCCAACCCTTTTCTCCACCAAATAACTCGCAATCAAACCTTGGTCCAGCAACAACGGCAGCAACACCAATGGTTTACCCACTTGAAGCCCCTCAAGTCAACCACCGACCCAACACCCGAGTGAATCAGCAACCCACCCACCGACTCATGACTCAGTATCTTGAACTGCGGGGCCCATCCCCTACACACCACACCACGTCCACCTGTCCTCGCCTCGAACCCACGTGGCAACTCGACTACCACGTCATCCGATGACCCACGCTGATCGATTAACACCCAGTAGAAGGGTAATCCACTCAACTCTATACCTAAAGCCAACTGAGTTAACTCGTACTGACTCGGTTTCGTCTCGGTCCCGAAAGCAATGTATACAACCGAGCCTTGTTCTTGCTTGTCCAGCCACAGTTTGGGTTCTAGCCAACATGCATCGTCTATGCATTCATCAACTGCTGGTAAAAGTCCTGCCGGAATGACGGGTTTTTGTAAAGTTTGTTTAATAAGTTGAGCCATTGGGGCTCGAAATCGGTGCTACTTCTTACGATCACCACGTCGCACCCGCCAACGGTGGCTCCGAGTCGATACAGATCGCTAACGTTTTCCTCGGCCGAGTTGAGGTTTTCATGGCTTCTGGTGAGCTGAAAACGACTCGGTCGAACTCGAGATTCGAAGTCAACCCACTCGGGTAGTTTGATGTAATCTTCAAGTGTAGCACGATGAGAGTCATCTCCATGCATGGCGACCTCCGGGGAGCCAATGAACCCAAGAACAACGGCCAGGAAGACGCTAAAATAAGCCGATTTAACGCGGTGTTGGGCGGCTAACGGCCCCAGCCAGTAAGAGGGGAAATCAAAGATGATCCAATCTGGAGATGAGGTTGTGAGGAAGTCTGCAATGGGGGTTCGGAGGAGGTCGAAGGCAGGCGATCTTGAGGTGTTTGACCTTGTCGGAGGGTACGTCTTTGGTGGATTCGGCGTGATGGGGGAGATTTTGGACTTTTGGTAGATTGATTTCGATGAAGGTGATGAAGGGAGTTAGGGTTTGTGGGATTAATTTGGGGATCAGGCGATGGATGTTTGTAGGGGTTGAGATGAAGGAGATGGTGTGGCCTTTGGAGGCGATGAGCTTGGCGAGTTGCAGAAAGGGAATAAGGTGACCGAAGGCCAGCCATGGGACCATTGCGATGTGGAGCTTAGCAATCTCATGCTTTGCCATCAACAAATCCAATCCTTTGGCCTTTGGCCTTTGGGCTTTGCTTCAATTCTTATCGACCTGACCTGATGATGCTCTTGCTCTTTTTCCTTTCCATGTGCATGTGCTTGCTTTTATAAGCCCATTTGGCATGGTATGGTATGATTTTTCACGTGTTATACATCAACGTCACCTTAACTATTCTGATTTCTGCATGCATTAGTATATAACTTTTCTCCTTTTCTTTTTTCCTAGTTTTAATTTCTCTGTTTTAAATAATATCATTCTCATCTTTCAGTACAATTAAGAACGTTACTCTATAGCGACAAGCTCTATAGCAAACACAACAAACACACGTACTTACAACATGTCATCGGCGTCGGTATAGAATGACAAGTAAAAATGGATTAAAATGACCGGAGTCCGGATATTTAATAGATTTAACTAAAACATCCAACTTTTAGTTTAAACTAATCAAAAGATTAACCTAAACTCACTATAATAGAGTTAGCTAGAACATCAGTTAAAATAACTAGAACCCATTTTAATAAACTAGAAGATGGATATTACCTTGATTGAAATTTAAGGATTGTAATTGTTTATTATTTATATATAGATGACAAGTTGCCAAATGTGCCATTACTTGTAAATATTTTGATATCTTATATATGCTAGTACGTATTATAATCAAAGTTAATATTATAATCAAATTTAGTCTATATGTCATTACTTTTAGATATTTTGATATCTTATGCTAGATAGAGGAAAGACATGCCACCATATACCCCTCCCAGACCCCGCTCTCCAGCGGGATACACTGGGTATGTTGTTTGTTGTTTGTTTGATATCTTATGCTAACATACTATAATCAAAGTTAGTATTATAAATATAATTTAAAGATTTTATCATCTCTTATTAAACAAAATCACTTCTCCAATCAAGTTTTTATTTGTTTATTATTTTCCAGCAAACAAATAGTTTGTACTGCTCTATACTTTACATCTAAAATTACCACGCATATACTATAAAAGATTAAAACTTACAGCTATATATCTAGTTAGGTAGGTAATACAAATTTTACCACACCTGAGCACCCATACGTTTTTATGTTCATCTGTTACGGTACACTGTTTCAAGATCGAGAGGGAACATCTTCAGTTCACTCCCCCCAGGAGGAACCCGGGACCTTTTTATGCCTATGCCGGGTGAAATTCATCGGGTTCCAAAGGACCTCGTCGCCACCAACATTATGACTGTTTAACTATCTAGTTAAAATAATAATTATTTCTTTAACAATATAAATATCACTCAATCTCAATTATTTTTCATACCATCTCTACTCTAGTTCACCCTTTAAAAAACATCCAATCTCTTATTATTTGACATAGATTCATCACCACGCTCGGTAAAAAAACAACTCAATTTCGAAAGCTTTTTAAGAAAAACCAAATCTCACAACCACCTTCTCAACAAACTCACTCATTGACACTGCGACATATTATCCGCAATTCCAACCATCATTAGTTTCTGACGTCGCAATGAATTTATACAATTTTCAAATATATTGATGTGAAGCTTTCAATTCTGGTGAAGAAACACTTCCTCCATTGAGCGAGGATAAAAATGTGCGGAGGAGGATGATGAAGAGGAGGAACAAACAAAAGTGACAAAGAAAAGTAGGGCCAAAAGATGAGAGTCGGACCAAAAGATTCTTTAATATTAATTAATATTTCTTTTATCTTTTAATTAAAAATAAGGGAGACGTAAGAGAGTTTAGTAATTTTTTATAAACGATAATTTTATAAAATAGTAATCAAGTTTGAAGAGGGTTTTAATCAGATAACTCATAAATTTATTTGTCCCAATCAGGTCACTTATAAATTTTTTTGTCCCAACCAGGTTATTAAAGTTTCAAGATTGTTTTAATTTAGCCACTCATAAATTGTAAAATTATTTTGAAAAAAATTAAATATATAAGAAATTAACAATATTTATAAAGAATGAATTAATTTCAAAATTGCAAATTGTTTAAAATATTAAAAAAAACATGAGTGAGCTAATTGGAACACTTCTATAACTTTAATGGCCTGATTAGAATAAATAAAACTATCGGTGATCTGATTGGAACAGATAAATATATGAGTGATGTAATTGAAACACTAATAAAACTTGCTTATTATTTTATGAAGTTTTCCGTTTTATACATAGGGCATAGAACGAATTTTATAGCCATATAGCGGAGCTCTTTAGTGGCCATAATGCAAGAGACCAAATGTGTTATATTTTGTGTGACAAGAGTTGAGATTAAAGCTATAATTTTTGAAAGATAACTATGAAAGGTAAAATTTTAACATATCACATGAGCCTCTAATGTAATTTATATTTTTAAGCACTATTAAATTTATTATTGAAAGTCCCGTCGAAATCTCTTCTCATCGACATAACACTCAAGTTTATATTTATTACCAAGTACTTTTTTCTTTTCAGTAAGTTCACTAATCTTTCTTCCCACACTTACAATTACTATTTTTTAAGTTCTAAACACAAATAAATTTTTTTTATTATGTTCCTAAGTCCTTGCAAATTTTATGGCGTCCTATTAGGGGTACACTCCAGAAGATAGACGAATATCATAAATATGAGTTGTATGAATGAATACGAATTGTATAGATTCCCGTCCAACAGAATCAATCTGTGAGTGACATAGTCGTCAATTTGCACCCTACACGACTTATTTATCAACCGAGTCATGTGGTTTTAGATAATATGACTCTTGAGCTGATATGTGTCATGTAGTTTTAATAACCCTACACGAGCCATATATATACATGTATGTATGTATGTATGTATTTTGTAGAATTAGTGTTTCTATACATTCATATTGGTTGATAAATATTCAGAATTACTTGATGACATTTATATGGAAAGAATATTGAATTTGTAGCGTTCTTACACAAATCTAGAAAATATACCAGTCTCCCGCATAATCAAATTTTGGTATATATAAATGCAAAAAACAAATAAAACAATAATGTTTTTGTACTTACAAACATCAATACTAGCACAACCTACCAGTCTCCTAAGGTTGTTCTTGTTAGTCTTCCTCAGTTGGGTCATTTTCCTTCACAGGTTCAGAAGGAGAGGGATCAGGACCGTGATGTGGATCAAAAGATGAAGTTGATTGTGTTCCAGCACTAGGTCCAGGTTGTGTTATCTATTATAGTTCAACCTTGAATTTAACTTCAGGTGCAGCCTGACTTGATGGAGAATGCAAGCCAACAAGCTCACATCTTTGATCTTCTGCTTGATTACTCTTATATGCTCATCCATGATGGATAGAGACATTAGACCAAGTCTCCTTTCGGAGAATCCATACAGCTTCAAGAAGCTCACCATCTTCTGTCTATCAGCAGACTTCTTCAGACTTGCTTTGATGGTGGCTCTTGAATTTGCAGCTTCTTCCCTCATCTTTCTCTTAGCAGGTTTTGATCTTTCATCACTTGTTACTCAAGCTGATTGAGGTACTCAAACTCTATGTACTCATAGGATAAGGAAAGAAATGCTGCTGCCTGATAAAGGCATGTGGTACTTAGGTAGTTTATCATGTTTTATCTATCTGCTTCTTTGTCTACCTGATGTTGTTGCTCAGTTGACATATCCTCTGTCTTAGGACTTTCTTGAACTGGAGAGAGTTTAGGAGCTTGTTTGTAGAGTCTCTTTCTTCTCCTTTGTTATTTGATTTTAAGGAGCAATTTTGCATCCTCAGCCTCCTTTCTCTCTTTGACAGCTCAGTTTCAGTCACTTCATTTAACTCTTCTAAAAAAAGAGAGATGATTCCATCTATGTTGTAGTTTCTGGTCCCCAAGTAGTTCAATCTAGCTGCCCTTAACTTATCATCTTAAGTGTTTGGCCTGGGGGCAACCTTGATTGCAGCTTCCATGAAACCTGGGGTCTTTCTTGAACTCTGTCCCTTTAGCTTCCTCTTCCTATCTCTTTCGTCCTCCTTAATCTTCTCAGGAGTCGGTTTTTTCCCTTCGTTGCTCACAGGCTTTGGTGACTTAGAGTGAAGAGAGCTTTGAGCTCTAGCCAGAGAGAGGTTGGGAAGCACCTTAACAGCTAGTGTCTCACTAAAGGTAAAAGGTAGAGAAGCAGTTCCTGTCTTAAGGCTCACAGGCTCTACCACTGGCCTTCAGCCAAGGTTTCCCCTTCGAAGCTAATCTTATGGTCCACCTCAGCTTCTAGTTGACCAATGAAATTGCCTGCTAGCCTCTGTCTATGTAAGAAAGTTCTTAGTCTGAACTCTTTACCTACCCTATATTAAATCCTCTGAGCTAGTCTGTCAGCTTGCCTGTTTTGACTTGGGTTCGCAAGTGCCATGTGAACTAGAGGAAGACTTCTTGCTGCCCTGAAGTCTAAGGAGTATCAGGGCTCTCCTATCAGCATCATACCTCCATCGTATAATCTCATTCTTAGCAAAGTAGGATTGGGTAGACATAGCCCTTGGAATACCCTCCTCAAACAAACTTTGAATGAGTGAGTCCACATCAATGTGTACCTGAAGAGGATGCTGAGTATGAACAATTGCAAGTGAGGGTGGTGAATCCTCTATGTCCAGGTTCTGTGATTACAGGTTGGACTTTCTCCCCCTTTTTTATAGCATCACCCTCCTGCATAAGGGAGCTAAGGGTTAGGTCCACCACATCCACTGGTTCTTGTGGCCCTGGTTGAGTTCTCCTAAGGGGTCTCCCAGCTAGCTTGTCCTTGAGATCGGTGATCTCAATTTGCTGGTCATTGACCCTTTTTTGTAAGGTAGCCACCTGAGATTCCAGATGACTAACCTTTGAAACTAAACATGTGCAAGTTTTGGTCAATTTATGCGCCTTTAATTGCAGACTCCCATCAACTTTATTAGAAGAATCATGGGGGGGATGAGAAAATAGGAACAAAGTCTTCTTCCTTATCACCAGCATTGAGTTCTTGGCTGTTGGATTCCCCCTGCATCATGACAGCTTCAGTTGAAGTGTCAATGGGCTATGTTTCCATAGTTTAGGTCTTAATAATGTAATCACTTGTAGAAGTGAGAGCCTCTTCCATAGAGACTTCCTAAACAGGTTCAGGGAGATCCACCTCAGTTGGGGGTGGATGATGTAGGCTAGACATAGGTGAGTCCAGAGCGCTCATCTCTCCTGAGTAGGGGTGGAGAAGAGAGACTTATGATACTCATGAATCCCATGTCTTCATCATCATAGAATTCAAGGTTTAGGATTGGCTGGTTGAGGTTAAGAGGCTGGGGATGGTAGCTTTCCCTGAAGGTTAGTCACTAGAGTTTTGAGACTTTGAATGAAGGCTTAAGGCTGGTGTTGTGAGGTCATCAGACTAAGCATGTGTTGGACCAAAAGAACCAATGAGCCAAGATCAGGAAAACCTCTAAGTCCCACATGCCACTGCTACAACTGCTGAAGACTCCCATCAGTCACAATGTTCTCTTGCTTGAATGTCAGACTCGAGAACATCTGAAGACTCTCATCAGCTATTGTGTTCTCTTGCTTGAATGTCAAACTCGAGAGCATCTTAGCTCCAGCCTTCTGCTGTTATGACAAAGTCTGAAGAACAAAGTATGAAGATCAAAGAACTGAAGAATATCAGCTGAAGACTCCAAAGTGCTGAAGACCAAGTACTGAAGTCTGAAGTACTGATCTTACAAGTACTGAAGACTTCAAGTACTGAAGACAAGTACTGAAGAACCAAAAGCTGAAGAACTAAAGAACTGAAGACCTTTACTGAAGCACAAAGTCTGAAGACAAAGACTGAAGACAACAACTGATGATATCTACTGAAGTCATCAGTTGTTATATCATCTGAAGCCAAGTCTGAAGACCAAGTACTGAAGACTCAGAGTTTGTCACAACAACTGAAGAAGTCTTCTTCAGTTGTTGTAGTGGTTTTTCCTTTCAGTAGTTTATTTCATTTCAGTAGTTGTACAACAACTGAAGAGCATGTTCTTCAGTTGTTATAGTATCAGTAGTTATAAACGACTGAAGAGTTTGTTCTTCAGTCGTTGTAGGATTTCAGTAGTTTACTTTTGTCAGCACTTAGGAACTTTTGTAAGAAGATGTCAGTTGTTGACATTTCAGTAGTTTTATGTTTTGACAGCTGTAATTTGAATATTCAGTGATGTCAGAAAAGGACATCACCACCATGCTTTTGCCTCCTATATAAGGATGGCAAGCCATACAGTTTTAAATGCCGAAACGTGCGACCAATAGAACATTTATTGCTTCGCAGAACTCTTCTCTCTCTATGTTTATGCTTTAATTGCAATATCTTTATGTTCTTGCTTTAATTGCTAATTAATGTGCTAAATCCGCTGCAAACATAATCTAATTGATCAACACGAGAGGCTGAGATCCTGTCAAATGGTATCAGAGCTGGTTAATCATTGATCGATCTTACCATTGATCATTTGAAACTGCTCTTTTGATCTCTCAGTTTGATCGAATTAGCAATTTGCAAGAGTTAGTCATAAAGAGTGAGTTTCTGCTGTTTCCGGCCAAAATCTTGAGGTCTTTTGGTGGTTTTGAGTTACGATTGTCGTGTTTAAACTTGTTCTTGACCAAACCCTGAGATGACAACACCAACTAATGATCCTCACAATACTGGTTCCGCAACCAAGCCTCCGATGCTGGTTAGGAACGAGTATAACATATGGCAAAGACGTATGCTGCACCACTTGGCTGTCAACAGTGCTGGTTGTTGGAAGTCAGTGGTGCATGGGCCATACAAGCCTATGGTGAACGTCCCGGAATCTAATGAACAGGTTGCGAAGAAACCTGAACAGTATTCGGACGAAGATCTAAAGCTGTTTGAAATTGATGCTAGAGCCCATGGAATTTTAGCCATGGCCATTCCAAACGAGATATACTCAGGGCTCTTGCATCATGAGTCTGCTCATGACCTATGGGTTGCTCTAAAGGAACAATTTGGAGGAAATGATTCGGTCTTAGCAAACAATAGGGAAATCCTCGCCCAACAATATGAGACTTTCTCATATAGAAAGGGTGATACTCTGACCCAGCAGTTTGAGCGGTTCTCTTGTTTGATCTCTGAGCTGAAGATGGTCAAACAAGAGTACACCAACAGCCAGATGAACAACAGGTTCCTCAGGTCATTGCCTGAGAGATGGGACACATATACCATTGTCCTACGCTCTAGTGCTAACCTTGACACTCTATCTCTCACCCAACTTCATGGAAGCTACTCACTTTTGAGAGAGAGGTAGAGCAAAAGAGGAAGTTGTCATCTTCTGGCAAACTTGCTGATGACTTTGTCAAGGTAATGTTGCCTTGATAAGTCATGAGTCAGAATATGCTTCACCACAAAGTTCTTATGATGAGCATATCGATTTCTCTACCAACTCAGAACAAGCTTTTGTTGGTGTTAGTAGTTCAGAAGGTGGTGGTGACAACTTGTGTTTTCTGATGGAGGATTTGAAGGGCATTCCAGATGATGATCTGGAAGAGATGGATATTTTGAACCAAATGGCAATGATAAATATCCGCTCTCAGAAGTTCTACAAAAGAACTGGTAGGAAATTCCCAGGACTCTCTGGCAAAACCAAAGTTGGTTTTGACAAGAGCAAGTTGAGGTGTCACAAGTGCCAAAGGCTTGGACACTTTGCAAGAGAGTGTAGATCATCTGGATCTAACTCATCTGCACCCTTTGTGACTTTTCCCAGCAATAGCTCACAGCACAAAGGGCAACCTTCCTACAGTTCTCCCATCCATCTCAAGCACAAGCACCACCTGCTTATTTTGTGCCACAGGGTCATATGCCTTATCCTTACCCCTGTTACTACATGCCTCAGCCTGGTCAACCTCAAGCACCCTCGGCTCAACCACCTCATGCTCTTCCAGAGCCTCATTCTTCCCAATCTCATCACCACACACAACCTCAACAACAAAGCTTTTTCACCCCAACTGCTGTTGACTGGAGTAGTCTACCAGAAGAGCTATCTGGTCAGGAACCACTACTCCAGGGTGCTGGTCAACATAGTGGTGATCAACCTTTTGGAAATCTTGCTCTGATGGCCCTTGATTCTGCTGAAGGGTCATCATCCAATGCCTCATCTCAGGTATCCACTGAGGCAAAAGCCAAGCTTTGTTCAGAGTCATGCATAGCAGCATTTGCTTCTATTAGAGAAGCAAATGTAGCTTTAATAGATAAAAATCTTGAGCTTTAGCACACTATTTCCAAAAGAAAAGCTGATTTTGAGGTTGTTCTAAAAGATAAAAATGATGAGATTTACAAGCTCAACTGCCAAATCAAAGATAGTAAAGCTAGGGAAGATGTACTTCTAGAGAAGTACAAGGACCTCAAGGAAACTCTTGCAACCACCCAAGTTGAGTGTGATCGATGGGTGCAATCTTGCAAGGGTTTTGAAATGCTTCTTAGCAAGCAAACAGCTCCCATGTGAAGTTTGGCATTGGTTATAATCACACTGCTCCTCCCACAGACTTCATTTCAAGAGCAGAAGTTGAATCTGATGGGGAGAGCAATAACCAATCCTTCTCATCATGTGACTTACTATCCTCTGAATCAGCATCATCAGAGATAGACTATCACATGACCAAAAGGCTGATCAACTCAGAAGTTGTCACTAGAAGTACTGAAGGTACTGGAGAGCAAGTGACAACATCTGAAGTTCAAACCTCAAATACTGTTAGCACTAAAGAGAAGAAAACTAACAGTAGGAAAGGTTTGAAGACGGCTAAAGAGGATACCAGGAAAGCAGGCACTGGGAAGAAAAATGCTAGTACTGATGACAAACAGCTGAAGAACAAGTCTTCAGCGGTTAAACCCTCTTCAGCTGATGATCAGCATAAGATGAAGAAAAAGCCATGTGAGATATGTGGCTTGTTCAATCATCTTACTGATGAATGCTGGTACAAAAGGGGTTCCAAACTCAAACATAAGGAGCAAATTACTGAGAGCATCAATAAAATGAAGAATGAGTTTGAAACCAAGTTTGTACTGGCAACATCCAAGCCTGAAATCCCTAGGCCCAAAGTTAAATCCAAGAAGGTAGGGATTACTCAGGCAACAGCTGAGGTTGCTCAGAAAAAGATGGTACAACATAGAAACTCATCATCAGTAAACTCCAATGTGTCTGAAGAGCTGAAGGCTTTATCACAAAATCAGACACAGTTGGTGATGATGGTTCAGCAACTAGTGGGAAGAGTCAACCACTTAGATGCTCCTATGTTGAAACCACAGAAAAGGAAGTCCAAGCCAAAGGGTTCCTCTTCTGTACCATCTTCTTCACTTCAAGCTGTCACTCACAACACACCTGTTAGTGCTACACCTGTAGCTGAGAACAGACCCAAAGCCAAGCAGGTTTGGGTCTCCAAGACTAACTAACACATGGTTGTGTTTGCAGGGTTCTTCAACATGCCATAGAAGCATCTTGTATGTAGACAGTGGAGGATCCATGCATATGACTGGAAGCAGTTCCCTTCTTAATGACTACTCTCAAGGAAAGAAGGGATTTGTTTCTTTTGGCAATGATGCAAAGGGTTACATCGTCGGAAAAGGCTTTGTTTCCAACGGGGAAATAAGGTTTGATGATGTTAACCATGTGGAGAATCTCAAGTACAATCTCTTGAGTGTCAGTCAAATGTGTGACAAAGGCCATGTTGCCCTTTTCACAAGCCAGAACTATAGGATTCTGTCATCCAAAGTTCTGAGTTTGATTGACAAGGCATTGGATGAACACACTCTCCTGAAGGCCAACAGGACAGGTAGAGTGTATGCCTTAGATCTTTCCAAAAAGATGGATCTAAAAGGCCATCCTTGCCTATTCTCCAAGGCATCTCCTCAAGAGTCTACACTATGGCATAGAAGGCTGGGTCATGTTAATTTCAAGAACATGAATCAGCTTATAAGCCATGGTTTAGTAAGAGGATTGCCTCTGAAGGAGTTCAAGTGTGAAGATGACTGCACTGCTTGCTTGAAAGGAAAACAACACAAAGTTTCATTCCCTTCAATAGAAGAACCTAAGTCCACTGCCTGCTTACAACTTCTGCACATGGATCTCTTTGGTCCTGTCAGAGTAATGAGCATGGCAAAGAAGAAATACTGCCTGGTAATTGTGGATGATTACTCCAGGTTTGTATGGACTTTCTTCTTGCACTCCAAGGATGAAGCAGCAAAGACAATAATGAACTTTGTGTTACAAGTAGAAAAGCAGTATTCCCTACAGGTCAAGTGTGTGAGGAGTGACAATGGAACAGAATTTAGAAACCACACACTTGATGACTTCTACCTGTCCAAGGGAATTAGAAGGCAGTTTAGCATTCCTAGAACTCCTGAGCAAAATGGAGTGGTGGAGAGAAAGAACAGGACCCTCATTGAAGCAGCAAGGTCAATGTTGGCTGACTCAGGGCTGCCACTGACCTTTTGGGCTAAAGCTGTCAATACAGCTTGCTATGTACAGAATAGAGCCTTAGTAAATAAGAGGTTGATGAAGACTCCCTATGAAGTTATTCATCATTTGGCCCCTCTTATTTCATTCTTTAGAGCCTTTGGGTGTCCTTGTTTCATTCTCAACACTAGCAACCCACTCCATAAGTTTGCTAGTAAGGTGGATGCAGGGTACTTTGTTGGTTATTCATCAACTTGCAAAGCATACAGAGTCTTCAACTGTAGAACCAAGGGGGTTGAAGAAACTTTGCATGTTAAGTTCAATGAATCTCCAAAGGACAAGATTCCACAAAAACCCTGTGGAGCTGTTTGATCTGGACATACTGCAATATGTTCCTTATCAACCTCCATCTGTTGAGCCTGTCAACAGATCTCCACCTGGTGGTACTGAAGATGATGAAGTCAGTACTCACCTCTTCAGGTTTAGTGACAACCTGCCAACTCCACTGAACCTGATGCTCCTGTAGCCTCAGCAGCTCCATCCACTACAAATGCTGATGAGATTTCTGCTTGCTCTACTTCATTTGAGCTGCCATCCTCTACATGGTTTCAGGAATCTCCATCACCATCTGTTGCTGCTGATGGGTCTACAAACACTTGCACAGATATCATAGTTATCAAGAGCTCAAGAATCACCCCACTTCACAAATCATTGGTGATATTCATGCTGGAGTTTCAACCAGGAATCAATTGTCCAACTTCTGCTTCTATGCTCTCTTCATCAGTCAGCAAGAACCAAGAACTATCATATTGCTTTAAGAGACAATGGATGGGTGGAAGCTATGCAGCTTGAGCTACTTCAATTCAAGAAACATCAAGTGTGGGAGCTTGTTCCATTACCCAAAGGTAAGTGTGCTATAGGCACCAAGTGGGTATTCAGGAACAAAACAAATGAGAAGGGCCAAATTGTCAAGAACAAGGCCAGACTGGTTGTTCAAGGGTTTGCACAGGAGGAAGGCATCGATTATGATGAGACCTTTGCACCTGTGGCAAGACTGGAAGCAATCAGACTGTTCTTAGCTTATGCTGCCTTTCACAGTCTTAAGGTTTATCAAATGGATGTCAAAAGTGCCTTCCTATATGGAAAAATCAAAGAAGAGGTTTATGTGTGTCAACCACCAGGCTTTGAGGACAATAAACATCCTGATTGGGTGTACAAGCTTGATAAGGCTCTTTATGGGCTGAAGCAAGCACCTAGAGCCTGGTATGAGACACTCTCAACCTTTCTTCTAGAGAATAAGTTCACTAGAGGTACCATTGATAAAACCTTATTCATCAAGACTGTGGGACAACATAAGCTCCTTGTTCAGATTTATGTTGATGATATCATCTTTGCATCCTCTGATCCAAAGTTGTGTGATGAATTTACAAAGCTTATGAAGCTGAGATTTGAAATGAGTGCTATGGGAGAATTACAGTACTTTCTGGGCTTGCAAATCAAACAACTGGATGATGGAATCTTCATCCATCAGTCCAAGTATACCAAAGAGTTGCTGAATAAGTTTGATTTACAATCCTGTAAGCCCTGTTCTACTCCCATGAGCAGCATCACACAACTAGATGTTGATCAGAAAGGTAAAGCGGTTGATGAAACCCTTTACAGATGTATGATTGGGTCCTTGATGTACCTTACAGCTTCTAGACCAGACATCATGTTTTCAACATGTGCTTGTGCTAGATTTCAGGCTGCACCTAAAGAATCCCATTTGATTGCAGTCAAAGGATCTTTAGATATCTGCAAGGTACCCAATCACTAGGACTTTGGTATTCAGCTGGGCATTCATGCAAATTAGTTGCTTTCTCTGATAGTGACTATGCAGGATGCAAAGTCACCAGAAAATCCACTTCTGGTGGTTGCCAATTCCTAGGCAATTGTTTAGTTTCTTGGCAGAGTAAGAAACAAACATCAATTGCTACATCCACTGCTGAAGCTGAGTATATTGCTGCTGCAAGTGTACCTCTCAAATACTCTGGCTTCAGAACCAACTTCTGGATTATGGCATTACTGAGACTAAGACTCCATTATTAATGATAGTGCTTCAGCTCTTTGTATTGTTAAGAATCCAGTCCAGCACTCTAGGACCAAGCATATTGAGATCAGACATCATTTTATCAGGGATTGCTATGAGAAAGGTCTGATTGATCCTAAGTTTGTGCCTAGTGCTGATGAGCTTGCAGACATTTTTACTAAGCCTTAGATAGTGCCACATTCCAAAATTTGGTACTAAGGCTTGGTATGCTGCAGCTTGAATGATTGACCTATGCTGGTACTCTTAGTACACTACTAAAGAGCAAAGGTCAAATATAAGTACTGATGAGTAATTTAGTCTTCAGCTCTTTCACAACTACTGAAGACTAAACTGACTCAAAGTACTGATGTACATTATTTATTGAAAAACAACTGATGTAGTGAAGTGGATTACAACTACTGATGTATGATTTTCAATAAATAAGTACTGAAGAACAAATTTTGCTCACAAGTACTGATGTGTAATCTTACACAAATACTGAAGACAATTTGTTCACCAGCTCTGAAGAATTTCATCAGCACTTGTGAACATCTGACCACAAGAGCTGAAGGCATATTCCCAAGAGCTGAAGGGTCTGAAACATCTGAAAGTCAGCCAAAGAGCTGATGAGTAAATGTAGAGGCTAGTATGAAACAACTGATTTGACGGAAACAGCTGATGAGTAATTTCTCATCAGCTGATAACAACAGCTGATGTTTCATACACAAACAACTGAAGGACAAAACCATGTCTTCAGTAGTTCACAACTACTGACATCAGTAGTTCACAACTACTGAAGGCTAACACCAAGTCCTCAGTTGTTTACAACAACTGAAGCAATACCATGTCTTCAGTAGTTCACAACTACTGATCTCAGTAGTTCACAACTACTGAAGGCTAACACCAAGTCTTTAGTTGTTACAACGTCTGAAGAAGAATACTAGGTCATCAGTAGTTCATAACTACTGAAGACTGATAGTAACTCTTCAGACGTTCACAACATCTGAAGGGCAAAACCAAGGTCTCAGTAGTTTCAACTACTGAAGGCTAACACCAAGTCCTCAGATGTTACAACCACTGAAGGTTAAAACCACGTCATCAGCTGTTACAACAACTGATAACTAACACCAAAACCTTCAGTAGTTTTCTTTCAACCTTTGCCCTACCCTATAAATACCCCACCTTCAGAGCATTTACTCCTCACTTGACCTAATCCTTACAAACCTCTGAAATTCCCATACACCATTAATGGCGAACATGCAACTGAAACCTCGACACAACTGTGTCGCCCACCTTACAACATCGCCATTATGGCCCAAATTTCACCAAGCCGTCGACCTTATGCATGACTCACCATACAAAACGGCTTTTCTCTTGAACCCCACACTATATACCGACTCCTTGACGGAGTTTTGGACCAATGTCACCGTCCAAACCGGAGAGCAGAATGCCGAGGTCTCCCTCCGATCCTCCGTCAACGACAAACCCTGGTTATCACTCCAGCTGCTCTACGCCAAACCCTAGAGCTGGATGATGCCACTCACCCAACTTCCTACCCCAAAGGTACCCTTGATCTTTCCTTCACATCTCATGACTATCAGGGTAACCTATCCGCCTCCACCTTGTTGAAGAAACACTTTCCTGATCCTCAACGATTGATCTTCCACATGGTGAATGTATGTCTGGCTCCCAAGACCTCTTCATGGGACCAGATGTCCACAAGGTGGCAGCAGGTATTGTATTCTATCCTTGAGAAACAACCTTTAAATTTTACTGATCTTTTATTTTTGGAACTCAAGGACATGGCCACAAAACCTCTTTCTAACCGTTGGAACTTATATCCACGGTTCATAATGGCCATGATCGAATACCAGCTTCAGGCTGAGGACTAGTTGGCACTGGGGTCCCTGCCATGGCTGTTCAAGCTGAGGTATACTCCAGGCACAACACTGACCCCACACTCAAACAGGCTGGCGGGCTGCGAAAACCCACGCAGCTGGAACCCACAGCCTCCACCTCCAAATCCAAAGTCCTCACCAAGCCAAAAGCCAAAAAGAAGCCAACCAAGGCTACTCAGGGAGATGAGTCCCCGAGGATGCCCCTGCCACACAAAGGCAGGATGTGCCTGCTGGTTCGATTCTCCCAGCAGGTACCACGACTCCACCCACCACAACCGCACAGGCTTCCTCTCAACAGGAGCCTGATGCAACCAATTTTGGGGCAACCACATTACTGGGGTCTTCCTCACTTGAGGAGGCTGCCATTGAAGAGCACAGTTCTCCCCATGTGCATACTGCTTCTAGCCCACATACAGAGGAGACCGCCCCACTAAGCCCAACATTGGTTATAGCCAAAGTGCTGACTGATCTGAGCACTCCCCCTCTCCCCAGAAACCTATTACCACTGGGGAGACTCCAACCGAAGAGGGGGTGGGCACAAGTGCTGATCAGAGCCCACAGCACAGAGAATCAGTTCACTCTCCCAGTGTGGCTAGGGAGAGAGAACAATCTGGTGAGGCTGCCACTTCCCCTGCATCAACATCTAAGCAGGGTGAAGCTGGTAACATCTCTAAGACCTCATCAGAGGCAATGGCCGATGATGGATCCAATCCGGAGGCCAGAAGTCCCCAGTACCAAGAACAAGGGGCACATGTCATTACTGAGCCACACTCAGGACATGTTCATCCTGACAATGTCAGGAGGTCAGGTGATTCAGCTCATGCTGATGATGACCTGAGCTTCTTCTACGATGTAGTTGCTCAAAACACTATCCTTGAGGATGAGATAAGCAGACTCAAAGAGCTGCTTGCTCAGATGACTCAGGATAGAAGTCCATCTGCCACCACTACCCCACAGATGGCACCTTCACCTGAAGGTCTCACAGACACTGAGCCACTCCCACAAACTCAGCCACCAGCCCCTGCTTCTGGCATTAGCTCTCAGGGACAGAACCCCCCTGAGCAGCTGGATGCTATCCTCCAGAAATCCCTGCCTCTCATCACACCAATCCTTAAAGATATAGTTATTCAAACCCTTGATGAGAGGCTTCCACATATATACAACCCATGGTGGAGGTTGCCATAACTAAGGCTCTTGCTGATAGTCAAACCCCAACCAATGCAACCAAAAAGGGGGAGACATCAGTGCAAGACAAGAGGAAGAGGGGAGTGGAGGAGAAAGAGGCAGAGAAAGAGGTGGTGGTAGAGAGGGAGTTGGCTGAGGAGAGTAGTAGGGTGAGGGAGAAGGGGAAGAGGAAAGTGAGGGAGGTAGAGCATATAGAAGTGGCTGAAATCCAAAAGGATTTCAGTATCACTGATAAGAATAAGGGAGAGGGAAGAAGGTGGCTGATCCTGATCTAGCAGCCCTTGTCAAGGAGGCTGATGCTGAACATAACCGTTCAATGAACAAAGTCATTGAACAGCTGTTCAGGCAAGGCTTTGACAAGGACACTGCCTTGCTAGATCAAGAGATCAGGAATATGGAGAGGAGAGAGATTGAGTACCGATGGACTACTCATAGCCAAGAGGAAAGACAAAAACTTGAGGCTATGAGTAGGTTCACTTCGAAGTACCTGGGCAGACCAGTCCTTGATGTTAAGGCATGGACCAGGGACAAACTCTTGGCAATAACCACCAAGATTTGTTCGGCTGGTGATTTTACAAAGGGACTGGTCGCAGAGGCCTTATCTGAAGCCGGTGCTGGGAACAGGACACTGCTAGTCAAGCTAACCAAACCAGCCCTTATCTCTAGGCTGCTAGCAGTGCCTGCCAACACTCCCACACCAACAACCCAACCACAACCCACAAAACCAACTCCTTTACCACCAAAACCCGCAGCCAATGATCCACCCTTGAAGAAGAAGAGAAGGGTGCTGAGGCTGCAAGATGAAGAAGAGGATGATGAGGAGGATAGCCTGCCACTCTCAGCAGTTATACCTCTACCCAAAGCCAAACCACAAACCATCAATCCCACCTCACAGCAGGACACTGTGAAGGTTAAGTTAGAAGAGGAGGAGCAGCAGAAAAGACATGATGAGGAAATGCTGAAAAGCATTGACAAATGTTATACTGCTACCACCTCTATAATAAATATGCAGAGAGAAGCTCTGAGGTTATTCACCCTCAGACAAACCTTTCAATATGAAAGGGAGAGGGTGAGAACTTGGCCTGACCCAAGGGTGGCTCACAGGATAGTCAAGAAGGACATGCCTGTGAGATACAAAAGCCAACTAAAGAGAATCGTAGATGAAGAGATCTCTGTGGCTATTGTAATAACACCCTGGGAAATAGTAGATGAATTCGAGAAAGCTTATAGAGCCGGCCAATCACCCTTTTCAATGCTAGATAATAGGGTGGTTAGGAAGGGCCTGGTCTATAAGAAGCTTGAGAATTTCATAGGAATGAGCTCACTTTGTTGTTAGAGGGTAAACACCCTGATGAGTTTGCATATAGGCAAATCACAACACTTGAGCTCAAAAATGGAAGACAGGTCAAGTACCTCTCAGAGCTGTACGGTCGGGAGGGGCTATTCGAAGGTGAGCCTGAAGACCTGTCCAAAGAAGAACAATTGATCTTTCTTCAGGCTTACTGTAGAGAATCCTACCGGCTTGTACGAGGGAGGTAGATCTCATGGATGGGGCAACAGCTCTGTGTCCAATTCCCCAAGACAGAGCTCCCATCCATACTTAGCCAAACAAACACTTGAGACTACCTCTCTGGCCAGTGCTTATCTGGGTCAACTTCTAATCTGATCTAGAAGGAAATAGACCAATCTTTATGCTATCAATAAGTGGGACATCCAATAATTAGAGGTTTTGGCTGCATTGGTTCAGGGGGAGTTTGTTGGACCAAAAGAACCAATGAGCCAAGATCAGGAAAACCTCTAAGTCCCACATGCCACTGCTACAACTGCTAAAGACTCCCATCAGTCACAATGTTCTCTTGCTTGAATGTCAGACTCGAGAACATCTGAAGACTCTCATCAGCTATTGTGTTCTCTTGCTTGAATGTCAAACTCGAGAGCATCTTAGCTCCAGCCTTCTGCTGTTATGACAAAGTCTGAAGAACAAAGTATGAAGATCAAAGAACTGAAGAATATCAGCTGAAGACTCCAAAGTGCTGAAGACCAAGTACTGAAGTCTGAAGTACTGATCTTACAAGTACTGAAGACTTTAAGTACTGAAGACAAGTACTGAAGAACCAAAAGCTGAAGAACTAAAGAACTGAAGACCTTCTACTGAAGCACAAAGTCTGAAGACAAAGACTGAAGACAACAACTGATGATATCTACTGAAGTCATCAGTTGTTATATCATCTGAAGCCAAGTCTGAAGACCAAGTACTGAAGACTCAGAGTTTGTCACAACAACTGAAGAAGTCTTCTTCAGTTGTTGTAGTGGTTTTTCCTTTCAGTAGTTTATTTCATTTCAGTAGTTGTACAACAACTGAAGAGCATGTTCTTCAGTTGTTATAGTATCAGTAGTTATAAACGACTGAAGAGTTTGTTCTTCAGTCGTTGTAGGATTTCAGTAGTTTACTTTTGTCAGCACTTAGGAACTTTTGTAAGAAGATGTCAGTTGTTGACATCTTCAGTAGTTTTATGTTTTGACAGCTGTAATTTGAATATTCAGTGATGTCAGAAAAGGACATCACCACCATGCTTTTGCCTCCTATATAAGGATGGCAAGCCATACAGTTTTAAATGCCGAAACGTGCGACCAATAGAACATTTATTGCTTCGCAGAACTCTTCTCTCTCTATGTTTATGCTTTAATTGCAATATCTTTTATGTTCTTGCTTTAATTGCTAATTAATGTGCTAAATCCGCTGCAAACATAATCTAATTGATCAACACGAGAGGCTGAGATCCTGTCAGCAATGAGGAACCTCAGCATTGATTAAAGAGGTAATGGGAGCAGTTTGCTTTCAGAAGAAGTTGGGAGCTCTAGTGTTTACTTCTTCCTGTGTAGGCGAGTATATGGTGGTCTGCACATCCTGAGTAGTTTGTGTAGGGGTTGTTTGGATCTTCTTGAGTAGGTAAGGGTTATTTGAGGCTTTGTGGATGTTGCAGATGTATAAGGTGTGGGTTTAATATTGGCTTATGTTGACAAGTTATCACATTGAGCAATGAGTTCTAACATTTTTGAGACAAGGGTTGTTTCTACCCTAAGAAGCCCAAAGTAGGCTTTCTTATTGTTTTAAAGATGTCGGACTTCATCTGTCCTATTTTAAGAATATTACCTATTCCCTTATCTGTGAGCCAGTTCACAGTTAAGAATGTGTTAAACATATCTAGGGAACATGTAATACTCTAAGGAGTCTAAGTTTGCAAGCAGATTTGTATATACAAATTGAGAATACTTGAATTTGGCCCTTAAACCATTCCACGGACTATGTAGGAAAGGTCGTCTAAAATTTAATCCCAACCTCCATTCTTGTTGGATAGATAGTGAATGATAACATGGAGGAGGTACTAGCGTTGGTAGGAGACCTTCCCTTTCCTGAAGGTTCTTACGGAGTAATCCGCTCATAGTTTATCTGCTTGAAAGACTGGTTCATAGTAGATTTGGGAAGGACAATTCTCCTTCTTCATCATCCAGCCTCATATAAGTGTTTATGGTGGCTGGGGTGATGAAAATTGTCCTGCCCTGCAGTGTGACGGATAGTGCCTTCTCCTCATCCATGATGACCTCTGGCAGGTCTCAAGAACTCTAAAAGCTGGTCTTCTTACAATAGAGGATCTATGATGAGGGAGGTGAAGTAGTTGGATAAAGCTAAGAACCGACAAACATCTGAGAAGCCAGGATCTTTCTTAGATGCTAACAGAGCTACCCGATTGTGTTTCCTGTGTAGTGCATGGAGAAATCGAGTTGGTTTTATGGATTAAGGTTGGTCATTTATTAGTAGCTTTGTAATGAAGAAAGGTAAGAACAAAGGCGGTTGGTGGTAAATTTAGTTTAGTAACTTTTACAGATGAAGAAGAAAGTTAAAAAGGGGGAACCATTAAAGTTATATTTATATGAACTGGATTTGAGACAAAGTTAATGCAAAATGATAAACTTTGAAATCCAGATGCCGGTCCCACCTCTGAAAAAGAGCCCAAAAAGGTAGTTTTCTTGGAAGTCGAAAATCTTCCGAATGTAATTTGTCTTTAAAAGTTTTGTAAAAGCTTCCGAAGTCAATTTCATTTTGGAAGATATTCCTTAGCTTGTTGAAATTTTAGTTTGGAAGAAAAATACTTAGTATTTTTACTTCAGAGATATATTTGGTTTAGGAAGAATTAAAACTAAGAGGTTTTATTCATAAGAGAATAAAGCTTCTGAGGCTTAATTGCTTTTGGAAGAAAATTATCATTAAAAAACATATAAGTACTTAGAAGCATATTCAAGCTTCCGAAGATATATCAGAATTTCTTTCGAAGGTAAATATCTTAAGTAGTTATTTAATTTAAAGACATAATGTTCTTCCGAATACAACTTAATGTCTTCTGAGAGAAAATATATCTTAATTTTTAAAATTCTAAGGAATATCATTCTAAAATTTTCTTCCAAAGTAAAGTGGGCTTATGTAGGTGATGATATAAACAACTTAGAACACATATATTTAAAAACAATCTTGAGTTTAGTTTAAGAAAAATCTACTCAAGGTTAATCATCCCAATAGCTGATACAATATACTTAAATTTCTACATATCAAAAGCTTTTATGAACGTATCAACATATTATTCATTTGTGTTAACCTTGACTAGTTCTATCAACCCTTTTCAAAATTTTCTCTAATCAAATGATACCGTATGTTTATGTGTTTTATCCTGGAGTGCTGCATAGTATGTTGATGTGTTTATCCTGGAGTGCTGCATAGGATTTAATATGATAGAGAGAGCACTATGTTATCTATATGGATGGGAGTCTCTTTGAAGTTGAATCCAGAGTCCAATATCTGATTCTGAATCTAAAGCACTTGAGCATAGCAGTTTGCAGCAGCAATATATTCAACTTCAACAGTTGATGCAAACACACATGATTTTTCTTGTATTACCAAAAGACTATCCTTCCACCAAGGAATTGACATCACCCATATGTAGACTTTGCAATCATATTGTAGCTACCATAGTCACTATCTATATAAGCATACAGACTGAAGTCAGAATTCTTTGGATACCAAAGACCCAGCTTTAGAGCACCCTTAAGATATCTAAGAATACTCTTGACAGCAATTAGGTGTAACATCTTGGGGTTGGCTTGATATCTTGCACAAATACATGTGGAAAACATGATATTCTATTGGCTGTGAGATACATAAGAGACCTATTCATAGCCCTGTAGAGATGTTCATTTACACTCTACCCACCTCAAGATCAGGTCCTAGGGAGTGGTTTCTAGTTATGGGTGTCTTTGTAACCTTACATTCAGTCAAGTTGAATCTAGAGAGTATGTCTTGTACATACTTTAACTGATTTATAAAGATGCTATTGTCAACCTGCTTCACTTGAATTCCTAGAAAGAAATTAAGTTCTCCTATGACACTCATTTCAAATATATTCTTCATCAACCTCTCAAGTCTTTACACAGCTTTGGATTAGGTGACCCAAAGATAATGTCATCTACATAAAGTTGAACCAACATCAAGTCATTCCCTATTCATTTTAAAAAGAGTGTTCCATCAATTGTACCCTCTTATACCCATAATCACAGAGATATTGAGATAGTGTCTCATACCACTTTCTTAGAGCTTGATACAACCCATAAAGAGCCTTATCAAGCTTGTAGACATAATCAAGATGATCTGGGTCTGTAAATGCATGTGGTTGTTTAACATACACTTCATTATCAATCACCCGATATAAGAAAGCGCACTTGACATCAAGTTGTTAGACTTTAAAATCCTTGGATGCAACAAAAGCAAGGAATATTCTAACAGCTTCAAGTCTTTCCACTGGAGCTAAAATATTTGTATAGTCAATCCCCTCTTCTTATGTGTATCTTTAAACATCTAGTCTTGCCTTGTTCTTGATGACAAGTCCTCTATCATCCTTCTTGTTTCTAAAAACCATTTGGTACCTATTGTAGTCTTCCCTAGAGGAAGAGGACATTGGTTCCAAACCTTTTGCCTTCTAAATTGAAGGAGCTCCTCCTACATTGCTTTAACCTAACTTCCATCCTTGAAAGCTTCATAAACATTCTTTGGCTCAATCTGAGATAAGAAACAAGAGTACAGACAAACATTTTTGTCATGGGTTTGTGCTCTTGTTCTTACCCCTGTCTCAACATCTCTAATAATTTTTGTGGTGGGATATGACTTGTGGATTCTTAGTTGAGGAATCATAACAAGTTGATTGGCCAAGTCAAAATTTGTGAAATTCAAATATGGCAATGGAGTGTCACCCACTATATTAGCACACTTATCAAGAGAAGCTTGATCCAATAAGTGTGTGATATCATTGATGTTGTCTTTTATGGAGTGGTTATCAACATCAAGAAATTCTTGATCACTATCACTACCTCCATCCCCTCCTACATTGGAAACTCCTTCATTTGAGTTCTGTGCCTTAATGCTAAAATTTGTAGGCACCTCAGATGTATCAGCTGAATTTGTCATCCTTGTGCTAATAAGATTTCCATTGTAGGGTTAGTTACCATTGGAGCTGAAGTAATTTTCTCGCTTGCTCTTCTCAACTCAAATATTAGGTCAGGATCTCCTGTTGATAAGTTACTTGTAGATCCTGAAACATCTTCACAACATTTATTAAAACAATTGGTAACGAAACCAAGATCAAACATCCAATCAGGGCCAGAACCTTTCACACTAGAAGTGTGCTCATTGAAGGTCACATTGGCTATTTCCTCAACTACTCTACTTCTGAGATTGTATACTCTATAAGCCTTAGCTTGGGATGAGTGTCCAACAAAGTATCCATCATCTGATTTCTTAGCAAATTTGGCTACTTGATCTTTGGTATTCAAGATGATGCAAGGGCATCCAAATGATCTTAGGAAACCAATAAAAGGTCTCCTTTTATGTCATAACTCACAAGGAGTCTTATCACGAGTCTTGGCTACTAAAACTTTATTCTGCACATAGTAGGTGGTGTTGGATGCCTCTACCCATTAGGTGATAGGCAATTTAGAGTCAAATAATGTGGTTCTTGCAACTTCAATAAGTGTCATGTTTTTCCTCTCAGCAACACCATTTTGCTAAGGAGCCCTGAGGGCACTATATTTTCTTGTAACACCCTTTTCATCAAAAAATGCATTAAGGATTTAGTTCATGAATTCAGTTCCTTGATCATATCTTATGGTTTTGACCTCGTGTTCATATTGATTCTTAATTTTCATAATGAAGTTCTTTAAGATCTCAGGGGTCTCATCCTTAGTTCTAAGGAAGAAGACCCAAGTGAATCTTATGAAATCATCTATGATCACTAAATAATAAGAGGTCCTTCCTAGACTCATTACACTGGTAAAGAGATCCATATGTAATAAGTGTAGGGGTCTAGTGATAGAGTTTCTTTCCTTTGGCTTATGATACACTTTGTGTTGTTTTCCTTTGAGACATGCAACACATGGTCCTCACTTGTAAACTCTTTCTTTGGCATTCCAATTACCAAATCATTCTTAATTAATTTATTCATGTTTTTAAAGTTACATGGCATATTCTTTTATGCCATAGGAAACACTCATTACTATTTGCTTTAGATAGAAAGCAAGAAACTTCTCCTGAAAGGGATGTTTCCTGCAAGTCCATCTTATACATGTTCCCTTTTTCTTGGAGCTCTGAGCAGGATATGCTTAATAGATTGTACCTAAGATCCTTGACAAAGTTTACCTTCTTAATGCCGAGCTTACCATTTGTGACCCTGCCCCTTATAGTAATGTAACCACTTGAATCTCCTCCAAAAGCCACTGACTCTCCATCAATTTTCTCAAAATTTTAAATCAAAAAGCCATTGCTTGTCATATGTATGGAACAACAACTGTCAATAATCCATACAATTCTGTTGGTCTTTAATTGTTCTTGCACAAAAGAGAGGGTTAGTTACATTTGAAAACCCAAGCTTTATTGGTATTGGGCTTGTTAAAGTGAATTAAAGACAATGCAACAATGATTGATCCTATATGAAAGCTTTGAGGATCATTTGCTATTTTTGATGACGAACTTTTAGACACATGGTCTTCCATTATCTTCCACACAATCTTTGGAATATTAGACTTGACATTCAATACTTTGGAAGTTTTGATGATTTCGGAAGTTTTGGAGACTAGACCTTTAGAAGATGTTGCATTCACTGCAGTAGATTTCAGTACTTCGGAAGCATTTCTTTCTTCCAAGACCAATTTTTCTTCCGAAGGCAAGTTTTCACTTGTCTTCTTCGTCATTTTGGAGCTTTTGAAAGGAAGAGATTTTCCTTTCAAATCTATCTTCTTCTTCTTCTTATAAGTTTTCTTTTTAGTCATATGGATAGTACTTTTGGGCTTGTAGATGCAATCCTTAGCAAAATGAGAAGTACTACCACATATGATGTATTCAGTTGGCTTCCTTCTAAGAGTCTTCTTATGAGTTGAAAGCTGAGTTTGATCACTTTCTACTTCCATCTTCATCTTCATAGATGATGCAACAGGCTTCTTAGGGTGAGGCTTGATTTTGGAAATGGATGGTTCAGGCTGTACAACAGTGGTGCACATTTGATCAGCCTTCTTTTCTTCACAGGGATGAGTTGAATATGAACTAGGACTCTTGGTACTAGAGTCCATGGTTAAGTCTTCAGTCTTTACCACTTCAAATCCAGCAGAGATAAAGACTTATTTCTGCTTGGAGTTGAATGTGGCCTTGATCTCTTGGGTCTTCTTTGACTTTCTCTTAGCTATCCTGATCAAGTTCTTTCTCTTAGACTTGGTCATCCCTGGTTTTGTCCTCTGCTCAGGAGAATAGTGACCCTTCTTTGGATGATCTTCATCACTCATCTCAGATCCATCCTTCACTATCTCCTTTACATATTCATCCTCTTTTTTACTAGAGTCTATGAAGGGAAGCTCATCTTGACAAGCTCCAAACCTTAGAGATCTTACAGATAGTAGACTGTGTGGAGGAGCTCTCTCAGTAGATCCCAGTCCTTGCTTATTTTAATAACAAATCTTTGCATCCAAGGATGAGGATATAATTTTCTTGAAGGTCTCTTCTTTTAGAACACATTTTTCTCCCCTGCCTTTGCTAATCACAAGCTCAGCCTGACATACAGTTAACTTGGTAATAAGATCTTTGATTTAAGTCCTGTAGCTTGTGTGCTCATGCTTAATAGGTTAAATGTTTTTCTTTAGATCTTCTATCTTAAGTTTATAATCATTTTAGATTTTTTAAAATAAGCTTGTAAGATATTCAAGGACTCAGATCAATCTCATTTTCAAGTTATAGGACATATATCTATTTACTTTAGCAATACATTTAGGAGTACAAAGATGTTCTAATACCTTGGCTTCTTCATGATCAGCCATAAGTGCTTGGTTTAGGGAAGCATGTTCAACCTGAAAGCTCTAATCCAAGCCTCCTTATTCAACAGCAACTGCAGCTTGCTGCTTGGGCTTTTAAGTCTGTGGAGCTCCATCAGTGTAGTTTGGTCTGGATTGTGCTTGGCCACCATTTGTTCTTGGCACCCTGCACTCTTTAGCAAAGTGTCCCATTAGGTTACAGTTGTAACATTCACCTTGTTTTTATCCAGTCCAAACTTTCCACTAGTTGCGTTACTGGGAAACTTTCTACATATCCTCTTATAGAACTTCTTAGCCCTGTGAGTGAAAAGATCCATTTACTGGAGTATCTCCATGTACTCTAGATCATTTAGATGATTGCAGTCCAAGCCTTCAAGAGTGAAAAGAGAGTTGCCACTACTTTCATAAGTAGGCATAAAGGCTTGAGAAAAGCTTGTCTTTTGAATGGACTTTCTTGGATATAGCTTTCTCTTGGTGTCTCTAGGAAGGTGATGAAAGAACCCTTTTGTGAGTTTTCAGGGTAGCAGATAAGATGATGTTTTGGTTCTCTACAATCCCTTTCAACCACATGAAGGGCTAAACTCTACTGATTATTGGAAGAGTTTACAGATGGATTTTGATGTTTATCTCCATCTGGTATCCACTGAGGATACCATACAACTCAGTGACAATAAGAGTCTTGAGGTTTTCAGTCCTTTTAATGACCACACAATAGTATGGCCATTGTCTGGGAAGAGAGGACATGAACTTCCTCACAATGTCTCTGTTCTCCAGGTTTACTCCAACATCCATTTGAGTGTCCACAATCTCAACATACTTGAAGTATTGTTGAGTCATGGTTTCACCTGTCTTGTAGATGAAATTCTTAAACTATGGCTTCAAGAGGTCTTTCTTGTTTTCATTTGCTTCATTAGACCCCTCATACACAAGCTTCAGTGCATCCCAGAGTTGTTTTGCAGTCTTGCACTTCTTGAAGCCTCTGTAGATAGATTTTGGAAGAGCAATTTGGAGAGCGGTCATGGCCTTGTGATCTACATCAATCTTCTTCCAGTATTCCTCTGAGTAGTCAGCCACTTTCTTTGGTATCATACCACCACCAGCAGCAGCTGAAGTTGTGCATGGTACATGAGGTCTTGAGACAACAAATCCCCACATCCTGATGTCTTGAGACTTAATGAAGCCTTTCATTTTTTGGCACCAAGTATCAAAGTCATTAGGAGTGATCAATGGAGATTTTGTCATGGTACCAGCTCCATATCAGCCTTGGTATGAGCTGTCATATGAGTTGTTAAGTGTTTTGGGAAACTAAAGGCATTTAAGATGGTGAGATCTTACAATCATGACTAAAAAGCTCTAGTACCAATTGCAGGACATGTTGAAGGAGTTAATGCAACAGTTTCACAATGAGCAGGCACTTAGAACACTTAACAGATCAAATAGGGATCCGGGTTTATGAAGATGGTACAAAGAACACAAGTAATGTGACAGAAAAAGAACAAGAACAAAAACAAGGTAATATTGGTTTTGAAGAATGATTTATATTTCTCTCAAGTTCTTTTACAATTGTTACTAAGCATGAAAATAAAGACAAGTACTTGAGATACTTTATTCTACATCTTACAGCTGGTTATACTTTAAAAGCTAGCTGGAAACACTAATCTAGACAACAAGATCAATGTATAGTCAAAAGGCAAATTATCTTTTGACTTGTGACTATGACATGTCATAGCTCACATCCTAATATATTACAAAAAGAATAAAAGTACAAGAGTAGAAAATTATAGAAAAAGACCTTAATCTACATTTGACAAAAGTAGGGACCTTTTCACCAACTCATCTAAGGAAGTGCTCTTTAGAGATGGCAGCGAAAAGTAGTTCAACTTTTATCAAAAGGTGATCAGAGAAAGCATGTCTTCTTTGTCTTCGGAAGAAATCAGACTTTGTCGTCAGAAGACTTTGTTTATGAAGCTTCAGAAGACTTCATCTTTGGCTTCAGAAAATATGGACTTTTGGCTTCGAAAGATTTGATACTTAGCATAATTTACTGAGTTGTATCAAATCTTGCGAAGTAACTTCCTAGTACTTCATGCATGCATACTGTGAACTCTTTGGTTGCATCATCCTTTAAGTATAATCCTTATATAAGTTTAGATCTTATAAAACAAATATAATTTAAATCCAACTTAAATGATTTCAAATAATTTTAAATTTGTATTTTTAAATCCATTTAATAATTAGTTATTTAAATAATTATTTTGACCAAGACATTATATAATTAATTATTAAATTAATTATTTATTTTCCACACATTAATATTCATTCAAATGACATAAAGTAAATGTTTTAATTATATTTAATAATTCTATTATTATATATTATTATTGTTATTCTTAAACACAATCACCTAATCAATCTATTATATTATATAGATTAAATTACACTGTTTTATTTAAAACTATTTATCAAATCTAAATTCCAATTGAAACCTAATTCATACCTAGTCTTTAAACTATTACTATTACACCAAACCTTATGTTGAACCTTAAGAAGTTTTTGGTGTCAAGTCTAGCATTTTGTCATTTCCAAATCGTTTATAATTCGAGTGAGTATTAATAGTCCTTTTTATGTGTTTTATATTTTGAAAAAATCATGTGATTCAATATTCAATCATGTGATTCAATATTCAATCATTGATATTCATTATTATGATTTAATTCAAGACATGCTATGTTATTACTTGGAATTATGTCTTCATAGTTTGATAAACTTGATAAGCACACAATCACTAATTCGGGCAACGACGTTAACAATGATAGATTTATTGGTTCTAAAAACCCTCCCCATTTGTGTATTCACGTGGTGATTGAAACCGGAATCATACATTCTATAAGGCTTTGTCTGCGGATCGAATCAATTCAGTCATTAAGTTTGATTGTGTTGGTTTGTCTTTTATGTTACACTATTGTATTATAGGTCTTGACATTACCATGTGAATTGAATTGTTTTTAATAATTTTAATCAATCTATATATGTATTTAAACTTGTGCTTACACACCGTCTAATTCGTTAGCTAACTCGTTACCTTTTCACATGATTTTAGTAATGCAGATTAGTGGATTTCAATATGGACATTTAGGCTTAGAGACAATTTTATTATTTTGTTTGAATTATATTTGATTGTAATGTATTATTTGATAAGTATTATTCAATAAAAATGACATTTAATATTATTTCAACACAAGTACTACCATGTGCTATGAGCAATTGATTCACGTTCGTCCACCCCGATAATTCCAACGTTAGTCGGTGTGTGACACGAGGTGGATAAAAGTTTGAATTATGTGGAACCGTGGGTGGCCATTTTGGATAGAAAAGAAAAGTGATTGATGAATAAGGTAATCAATCAAGTGAAGGTACAATGGAAGCACCAAAAGAATCAAAAGCAACATGGGAGTCAGAAGATGTGATTAAACAATTGTTTTTAGAGTTATTTAATAAGTAAGGATACTTAATGTGAAGGAGGTAGATTTTTAAACCCTAAGAACTAAGAGATCTTTAAAAACGTTTAAAAAGAAAATTAAAAGGGGTATTCATTTTGAAAAGTGATTTTAACGAGCAATGGTAACGTTATGAAAATCGTTTACCCTAAAAATGCTTACTATGTATAGTAAGAAGTCCATCTAAAAGGGTTCCTTACACCCAACTTATTATCGATTTCTCTTGAGAGAGAGAAGGGGGATGGGTAGAGAGAGAAAGCTAGGGAAAATTGCAAAATGGTATGGATTTTTAGTTGGGTTTGGATTGATCTATGTTAGAATTTGATCAAAAGCATGGTAATCAACATCTAATGATAAAGTTGGAATTTGTGTTATAGGTGAATAGATATCGATTGGAAGGTGTTTGATTCTAGGATTTTTGCGAGCATTCTTTCCAAGGCGAGTTCTAGATCCCTTTATTTTATATTTTGTTAATTTGGGGCTAGTGTGCATGGTCTTACCAATATTTCATTCTAGATCTATATTTTTTATATGCTAAGTTTGCATTTTTATAATGAAATCTCTGAATTTACGAAGTTTCCTATTAGAACAATATGGTCCATGGATGAACCCTAAAATATATACGTTAGATCTCTTTTATTGGAAATAATATATCCATGATCCTTGTTCGAAACTGATTCTCGAGAGCTATATTTAGGTACTCTGATTGATTTTGGAGTTCAACTTGAGAATAGGGACATTGTGAGGAAGTTCATGTTCTCTCTCCCAGAAAATGGACACACTACTATATGGCATTAAGAGAATAAAAAACTTCTCCACCCTTACTCTCACAAAGCTGAATGGTATCCTGAGCGGTTACAAGATGGAGCTTAAATACAAAATCGATTCAACAGCTCTTCCAGCAATCAATAGAGTTCAGCCATTTATTTGGTTGAAAGGGATAGTAGAGAACCACAAAATCATATCATCTAAGGGCCCTTTCATCACCTTCCGGGAGACACTAAAGGGGAGTTACACTCAAAGAAGCCCATTCCAAGAACCAAGCTCATCTCAAGCATTTGTGTCTTCAGATGAAAGTTATGGCAACTTTCTCTTCACTCTTGAAAACTTGGACTACATCAATCTAGATGACTTGAAGTATATGGAGATAGTCCAGCAGATGCTCTTCTCAGGCATACAGCCAAAAGTTCTATAAAGAATAGAAGAAAGTCCTAAGCAATGTAACTAGTGGAAAGTTTGGACTGGATAAAAGCAAAGTGAAGTGTTACAACTGTAACCAAATGGAACACTTTGGTAGAGAGTATAAGGAACCAAGGATAAATGGTGCCAAACATAATCCATGCCAAACTACAATGATGCAGCTCCTAGAACTGAGAAGCCAAGCCACCAAAGTAAAAAAGCTATTGTTGTTGTTGAAAAGGGAGGCTTTGACTGGATCTTTCAGGTAGAGGATGTCTAAATCAAGCACTGATGGCTGAACATGATGAAGCCAAGGTATTGGAACATCTCTATGCTCCTAACTTCATTGCTAAAGTAAACATTTATAGGTCCTATAACTTGGAAGTGAGATCTGATCTTAAGTCTTTGAATATATTAAAAGCTGATTTTAAAAGAGCAAAAAATGACTATAAACTAAAATAGAAGATCTAGAGAAAATAATTTCTACTCTTAAACATGAGCACACAAATTACAAGACTCATATCAAAGATCTTGTTACTAAGTTAACCTAATGTCGGGCTAAGCTTGTGATTAGCAAAGCCAGGGCAGAAAATATGTTCTTGAAGAGGCAACCTACAAGAACATCATATATTCATCCTTGCATGCAAATATTTGTTATCAAAATAGAAAGTGACAGGGATGAAGTGAGATAGCTCCTCCACACATATTATTATATGTCAGATCTCCAAGATGTGGAACTAATGAAAATGAGTTGCCCCTCATTGACCCTATCCGAGAAAAGGATGAGATGAAGTTAATATAGTGAAGGATGAACCAGAAGTGAGTGAGGAGTCATCCTAAGAAGAGTCACTATACTCCTAGAGAAAAGAAGGAACCAAGGATGACCAAGTCAGCAAGGAAGAATTTGATCAGGGCTGTCAAAGAAAATCAAAGAAAGTCCAAGAGATCAAGCCTAGCTTTAATGCCAAGCAAAAAACAAGTCTTTATCACTAAAGTGTTTGAGGTGGTAAAGACTAAATACTTAACTAAGGACTCTAGTACCAGGAGTCCTAGTTCAAGTTCAAATCGTCCTGGTCAAGAGAAGAAGATTGAACAAATGTGCACCACTGCTGCATAGCCTGCACCATCCAACTCCAAAAGAAGCTTTACTCTTAGAAGCATATTGCATCATCTAAGAAGGTGAAAAAGGAGACGGAAATAGATCAAGATCAACCTTCTACTTAGAAAAAGACCCTCAGAAGTATGCCTGTGGAATGCATCATGTGTGGTGGTACAACTCATTATGTTAATGATTGCATCTAGAATCCTAAGAATACCATCCACATGAACAAGAAAAGAAATCTGAGAAAAGAAGAAAATAGGCTCGGAAGCAAAATCACTTTCCTTCGAAAGCTCCAAGATGAACAAAAAGAAGATGGGGGGAAAACTATATTCAGAAGCAAGTTTAGTCTCGAAAAATTCATGCTTCTGAAGCACTTAAGTCTACTGCAGTTGATGCAAAAGCTTCCGAAGGTGAAGTCTCCAAAACTTCCAAAGTCATAACAATTTCCAAAGTTTTGAAGGCCAAGTCTAATCTTCCAAAGAAGGTGTGCAAGATGAAAAAGGCCATGTGACTGAAGTTTTTTCATCAACAATAGTCAAGGATCCTCAAAGCTTGCATATATGATCAATAACTGTTGAACTCTCTTCAGTTTATCTTGATGAGCCCAATACTAACAAGGCTTGGGTTTCTAAATATAACTAACCATCCATCTCTTTTTCATGTGCAGGAACAACTAAAGACCAAGAGAAATGTATGGATCATGATAATGGTTGTTCAAGGCACATGACTGGCAATGGCTCTTTGCTTCAAGACTTTAAGAAAATTGACGAAAGGCTAGTTGCTTTTGGAGGTGAATTAGGTGGTTACATCACTGGAAGGGGCAGGGTCATAAATGTAAGTTTGACATTGAGAAGGTAAACTTTGTCAAAGAGATTGGTTACAATCTCTTGAGTATATCTAAATTTTATGACCAGAGACATAACTTGCTCTTCACTAAGCATAAGTTCATTGTTCTCAAGACCGAGTCATCATTCCTCCAGATATATTGGCCCCACCAGTGTAATGAGTCTAGGAAGAAATTTATATTATCTTGTGATCACAGATGACTTCACAAGATATATTTGGGTCTTCTTTCTTAAAAGTAAGGATGAGTAAGGATGAGACCTCTGAAATCTTAAGATACTTCATTTGAAAATTAAAAATCAATATGATGAAAAGGGACTAAATTCAAGAACCAAATTCTTGATACATTTTATGATGAAAAGGGTATTTCAAGACAAAATAGTGCTCTTAGAACTACTCAACAAAATGGTGCTAAAAGTAGATACAAGATACTTATTGATGTTGCAAGAACCATGCTCTCTAACTCTAAACTGCTTATCACCTTTTATGCAAAGGCAGTCAACACTACCTGCTATGTGCATAATATAGTTTTAGTAGACAAAACTCATGGTAACACTCTTGTGAACTATGGCATAAAATAAGACCTTTTATTGGTTTACTCAGGTCATTTGGATGTCCATGCACCATCTTGAATATCAAATATCATATAGCCAAATTTGCTGAGAAAACAGATGATGGAAAATTTCATTGGATACTCTTCCCAAGCTAAGACTTATAAAGTATACAATCTCATAACTAGAGTAGTTGAGTAGCCAACCAATGTGACCTATAATGAACACACTTCAAGTGTGAAAGGTTCTGGTCCTAATTGACTATTTGATCTAGATTTAATTAATGACTGCTTTAACAAATCTTGTGAAAATATTTTAGGAACAACAGACAATACATTTATAGGAGATCCTGATCTAATATTTGAGGTAAGAATACTAAATGATAGAATTCCTTCAGCTCCAATGGTAACAAACCCTACAAGTGGAAATCCAGTCAGCATAACCATGACAAACTATTCAGCTGATACATCTAAGGTGCTAACTAATACTAGCAATGAGGCATAAAACTCAAATAAAGGGATTTCTAATGTAAGAGCAGATGGAGATGGTGAAAGTGATCAAGAATTTCATGATGCTAATAACCACTCCACTAAAGACAACATCAATGGTCACACACTCTCTAATCAAGTTACACTTGATAAGTGTGCTGATGTGGTAGGTGATACTCAATCACCTAATCTAATTTCACTAATTTAAATCTTCAAATCAACTTCTTGTGATTACTCAACTGAGAATCCACAAGTCTCATCCTACCATAAACATCATTGGAGATATTGAAACTAGGGTGAGATCAAAAGGGTAAATCCATGAGAAAACTATTTGTCTACACACTTGTTTCTTGTCCTAGATAAGCCTAAGAAATTTGATGAGGCTTTGAAAGATGAAAGCTGGGTTGAAACAATGGAGGATGAGCTGCATCAATTCAAGAGACAAGGTGTTTTAAATCTATGTCCTCTTCCTCCTAGGAAGATGCCAATAGGTACCAAGTGGGTTTTTACAAACAAGAAAGATGATAGAGGGCTTGTCATTAAGAATAATGCAAGATAAGTAGTCTAAGGGTACACTCAAGAAGAAAGGATTGACTACACAAATGTTTTTTTCTCCTATAGCAAGACTTGACTCTAAACTGCCATCACCTTCTAGGTAGAGGCAATCAACACTGCTTGCTATGTGAACATAGTTTAGTAGTCAAAACTCATGGTAAGACACCTTATAAACTGTGGTATAAAAGGAGACCTTTCATTGGTTTCCTCAGATCATTTGAATGTCCATGCACCATCTTTAATACCAAAAATCACATAGGCAAGTTTGATGAGAAAGAAGATGCAGGACATTTCATTGGATATTCTTCCCACGCTAAGGCTTATAAAGTATACAATCTAGAACTAGAGTAGTTAACGAGTCAGCTAAATGTGACCTTCAATGAACACACTCTTAGTGTGAAAGGTTCTAGTCCTAATTGGCTATTTGATCTTGATTTAGTTACCAACTATTTTAACAAATCATGTGAAGATGTTACAGGAACAACAGGTATATATCTACAGAAGATACTGATCCAAGATTGAAGTTGAGAAGACCAAATGATCAAATTCTTCAGCACCAGTGGTAACAAACCCTGTAAGTGGAAATCCAGTCATCACAACTATGACAAATTCTTCAGTGATACATCTGAGGTGCCAACCAATTTCAGAAATAAGGCACGACACTCAAATGAAAGGATCTCTAATGTAGGAGGAGATGGAGATGCTGAAAGTGATCAAGAATTTCATGCTCCTTACAACCACTCCACTTAAGACAACATCAATAATCTTACGCACTCTCTGGATCAAGTGACCCTTGATGGGTGTGTTA
Organism: Flaveria linearis; assembly: GCA_024085815.1. Taxonomy (NCBI): domain Eukaryota; kingdom Viridiplantae; phylum Streptophyta; class Magnoliopsida; order Asterales; family Asteraceae; genus Flaveria; species Flaveria linearis. Next base: position 17,730,999 of record CM044012.1, read on the forward strand.
ATATGGTAGGTGATACTCATCACCGGATCTAAATTTCTCAAATTTATATCTATCAAACTAACTTGTTGTGATTCCTCATCTAAGAATCCATAAGTCACATCCTACCACAAACATCATTAGTGATGTTGAGACTGGGGTGAGAACAAAAGGACAAACTCATGATCAAAATGTTTGTCTACACTCCTGCTTCTTATCCCAGATTGAGCCACTTTAAAAGATGGAAGTTGGATTGAAGCAATGCAACAGGAATTGCTTCAATTCAAAAGACAAGGTGTTTGGAACCTATGCCATCTTCCTCCTGAGAAGATGCCAATAGGTACCAAGTGCATTTTCAGTAACAAGAAAGATGATAGAGGGCTTGTCATCAAGATCATCACAAGAATAGTAGTCCAAGGGTACACTCAGGAGGAAGGGATTGAGTACACAGATGTTTTTGCACCTGTAGCACGACTTGAAGCTATAAGAATATTCCTTGCTTTTGGTGCATCAAAGGATTTTAAGGTCTACCAACTTGATGTCAAGTGTGCATTTCTATATGGGGTGATAGATGAAGTGTATGTCAGTGTAGTCGAGCCGAGCCGAGCCAGGATGGGCTCGAGCTCGCGCTCAAGCTTATCGAGCCAGCTTGGCTCGGCTCGAAAATTTTAACGAGCTAAAAACTCCGGCTCGAGTTCGGCTTGTGAAAAGCTCGAGCCATCTCGTGGCTCGTTCGAGCCGGCTCGATTAAAGTTTTTTTATTTTTTCACATTAATTTATTTATATGAAAACACAAAATATATATTTGGGTTTTTACTTTTGTTCATAACTCCGTACTTATGGGAACAAATATCATTATTTTAAATATAAACAATTTACTATCAAGTTATATATATTTTTAAACAAAATACTTAATGTTTCTAAAAAGAATACATTTTTAGTTTAAGAAAACCTTTTTAAAATCCTAATATAAAAATAACAATCATAATAATAGTACTAGTAGTACGTAGTAATAATTATTATTATCATACTATATATATATACATATATATATGTATGTATCATATGCACCGAGTCACGAGCCGAGCCAATGAATAGAGGCACGAGCCAAGCTCGAACCAAGATAACCCTGGCTTAAGTTTGGCTCGTTTAGAATTTGAGCCGAGCCAAGCCGAGCCGACTCGATTATATACGAGCTTTTTTTGAGCCGAGCTTTTTCGAGCCTTTCTCGAGCGAACTTCGAGCTGCGAACTTTTTGTACAGTCCTAATGTCAAGCAACCACCTGGCTTTGCAGACCCAAATCATCCTGATTTATCTGCACGCTTGACAAAGCTATTACGGGCTGCATCAAGCTCCAAGGAAGTGGTATCAGATATTGTCACAGAACCTAGTTTAACATGGTTAGAAAAGAGTTACTATTGACAAGACATCCTTTATCAAAAGAAAAGAAAATGACCTGATATTGGTTCAAGTTTATGTTTAAATCATTTTTGGGTCAATAAATGAAAGACTTTATAAAGAGTTTGAAAGGCTGATGAAGAATTGGTCTTAAATGAATTCCATGGGGGAACTAAATTTCTTTCTAGGAATTCAAGTGAATCAGGTTAATAATGTCATCTTCATAAACCGTCAAAGTATTTACAAGACATACTAACAAGATTTTATCTGACTGACTGCAAGGTTGCTAAGACTCCCATAGCCAGAAACCACTCCCTAGTACTTGATCTTGAGGGGGAGTGTGTTGATGAACATATATAGAGCTATGATAGGGTCTCTAATGTACCAAACAGCCAGTAGGCCTGATATTATTTTTGCCATATGAGTATGTGCAAGATATTGAGCCAACCCCAAGATGTCTCACCTAGTTGATGTCAAGAGGATTCTCAGATACCTCAAATAAGTTCCCAAGCTAGGACTTTGGTATCCAAAGAATTCTAACTTCAATTTGTATGCATATACAAATAGTGACTATAGTAGCTGTAATATGACTGCAAAGTCTACATCAGGGGGATGTCAATTCATTGGTGGAAGGAAAGTCTCATAGTAATGCAAGAAGCAATCCTATGTATCTGCATTAACTATTTAAGCTAAATACATTGCTGCTACAAGCTGCTGTGCTCATATGCTTTGGATTCAGAATTAGATGCTAGATTATGGATTCAACTTGAAGAAGACTCCTATCCACATATACAACAACAGTGCTATCTCTATCATAAAGAATCCAGTGCATCACTCAAAGATAAAGAAAATCAACACCATGTATCATTTGATAAGAGATAATTATAAAAGAAGTTTGATAAAACTGGTCAAAGTTAACACAAATGAATAATATGCTGATATGCTCACAAAACCTTTTGATAAACAGAGATTTAAATACCTGGTATCAGCTATTGTGATGATTAACTTTGAGTAGATTTTCTTGAATTAATTTAAAAATTGTTTTTCAAATATGTGTGTATTTAAAGTTGTCAAATTTATCACTTATATAAGCCATGTTATCTTGGATGAAAAATTTTCAACGTATATATTCCTTAGAATTTCAAGAATTATTAATAGATTTTCTTTCGAAAGAAATTAAATTGACCTCAAAAGAAAATTATGTCTTCAATAATAATAATTACTTACTAAGGGATTTAGCCTCAGAAGAAATTCCATTATATCTTCAAAGTTTAAATCTGATTCTAAGTACTTTTATGTTTTGAATGACAATTTTCTTTTAAAATCAATTAAGTCTCGGAAGTTTTATTCTTTTCTTGAGTAAAACTTCTAAAGTTTAATATATTCCGAAACCAAATCTGACTTGGAAGCAAAATTACTCTAAGTACGTTTTCTCCGGAAGTAATTCTTCCAAAACAAAGTAATATCTTCCGAAGTCAATTTTGTTTCGAAAGCTTTCTTTAAAACTTCCGAAGGCAAATTATCTTTGGAAGATTTTTAACTTTCAAGATAACTATCTTTTGGGTACTTTTTTAGAGGTGGGACCTAAATCCGGATTTTAAAGTTTATCATATTCCAATAACTTTGTCTCACATCCAAGCATATAAATAGCCTTTACAACAGTTCCCCCTCTTTCTTCTTGATTTTCATCTGAAATCTTCTAACCTTAAATCACCCACAAACCCTTGTTGTTCTTCCATTCTTTTTCTCAAAAAGTTTCAGAAAATGGCCAACCTTAAACCCCAAAACCAGCCACCCTTTGTCATGCACCTTCACAGACAACATAATCAAGTTGCTTTGTTATCGTCTAAGAAAGATCTTGGTTTCTCAGACATTTTCCGCTTTTTTTTCTCAATCACCCTACCTCACCGCACTCACAATAGATCATCCTCTTTATTAAGAACAATGGCTGGAATTTTGGAGGACCTACCAAGAGGTTATCTTGGATGGTGAAAAAGAACTATCTGCATCAGTACAGGGTAATACTGTATTCATCAACCCAGCCACCATCAACTAACATCTGAGGCTGGATGATGAACAAGTTGAGCCGCCCTTCCCTAAAGAAGCGGTCAACATATTATTTCGACTGATGGGATATGAAGGGGACTACTCTGTGAGGACCTTTAAAAAGGGTAAGGTCTCTTTTCAATGAAAATACCTCCTTCATGTTATAATCCATTCTTTATCAAACAAACATGGAGTATGGAACCAAGTTCTAGAAGACCTATCCTATATAGTCTGTGGGATGGTCCAAGGGGTCAAGTTCAAGTACTCATAGTTTATATATACAAACTTACTTGCCAACTTGGATTTCTTAGAGTATTACATGCTTTCTAGATATGTACTGCACATTCTTAACTATGAACTTAGGAGCAGTGCCTAGAGTATGGACATTGAGGACTCACCACTCTCACTTGCAACTGTCAAGACTCAACAACCTCCTCAAACCCACATCAATATAGATGTGATTGTTCAAAGTCTATTTGAGGAGGGTGTACCAAGGGCTATGTCATCTCCATCCCATCTTGCTAAAAATCCAATAATAGGATGGAGGTATACAATGATAGAAGAGCTTTGGTGCTTTCTAGATATCCGGGTCAACAAGAAGTTTTCAACTTTGATACCCTAAGATTCTATGAAAGGTTTCCTTTGGTTGACCTGCCACTTGTCAACTCAAGTCAAAACAAGCAAGCTGGTAGGTTAGCTGAGAGGATCCAGCTGAGGGTGTCTTAAAAGTTCAAGAGAATAACCATTTTATATAGATAGAGGCTAGCAGAGAAAATAGTTGATCAACTGGATATTGAGGCAAACACTAAGATTAGCTTTGAAGAGGAAACCTCAGTTAAAGGCCCAGTTGAAGAACCTATGAACCTTGAGACTACAACCCCTTTAGTACCCATTACCCTGCGTGAGACACCAGTTGGTGAAGATGTCTCACAATCTCTCTCTTGCTAGAGCTCAAGTGCAGAACCAAGTCAAGAAGATCAAATCTCTCTCCTCCCTGAGTCACACTGGCCAGTGCTTGACAAAGAAAAGAGGATTGTAACCTCTAAGGAGATTGAGGAGGAGAAGAGGGAGAGGAAGAGGGAGCATCAAGAGGAAGGCAATGGAAGAGAGCATAAGAGAGACCCCCAGCTTCATGCAAGCTGCAATCAAGGTTGCCCATAGGTTGAATACTCAGAAAGATGAGTGAAGGGCATCCAGATTGAACTATCTTGGGTCTAGGAACTACAACATATATGAATTAATCTCTCTTCCATTGAAAGAATTGAATGAACTGGTTGATACTGAAGTATCAAAAGAGAGGAAGGAGACTGAGACTACTGAATTGCTTCTCAAGATCAAAGAAGAAAAGAAGAAAATTGCATAAATCCCATGTCTTCTCCCCAATTCAAGAAATGCCTAATGTGAGGCTGTGGCTGTTGAGGAAGAAACTCAAGTAGGTAGGGAACAATACAGACAAAAGATGACTACCTACTTGAGTGCCACAAGTCTCTATCAGACAGCAGCTCTACTCCCTTTATCTTATGAGTACATAGAGTTTGAGTACCTCAAGCAGCTGGAGCAAGAAGTTCTCAAAGAAAAGAAAGTTGTTAAGAGAAAGATGAGGGAGGAAGCTGCAAAGTCAAGAGCCACCATCAGCGGTAATCAGAAGAATTCTGAAAACAGACTAAAGACGGTGAGCTTCTTGAAGCTGTATAGGTTCTCTAGAAGGAGGCTTGGTCCAATATCTCTATACACAATGGATGAGCACATTAGGGTGATCAAGTAGAAGATTACTTGCATTCTCAACCAAGTCAATCTGCACCTAAAGCTGAGGTTTAGGTTGAATCCCGAGAGACAACTCAACCTAGACCTAGTGATGATCCACAGCTAGCTTCATCTTCTCACCCATAGTAGGGTCCTGAACCTTCTTCTGAACCTATGAATGGGAACGACCCAAATGAGAATGATAAAGAAGGAAGATCTAGTAATCAAGACCAACCTTCTCAATCGAGGTATAGAAAGAGGAAGAGGATGGCCATCAGAAAGGACTTAAAGAAGATGAAGAAAAAGTCTAAAGCATACACCTCAGGATGAGTCAGAACATTTTAAGAGTGAACCAGAAGAGGCTGCTCAACCAACTCCACTACAACTAGAGCCTCTTGCTGCTAAGAGACCCGTCCTGTCCTGGGATTACTCTCCAAACCTAAACAAATAGTATGTCATAAGAGATCAAGGAGGTCAAGACATATACTTTGAGCAAAATATGCTTGATCTTCCTCAGCATAATCTCTTGGACATGAGGAGGTACTTTGAGAGCCTAATGAATCAAAACCAATTGATTAATAGAGGAATAGTTGTGGTTTTAATGATGGTTGTAAACAAGTGAAGATCTGATAAGACTCATAGTCATCCTCAAGTTTTGGTAGCATCACGTATGAGGAGTTTGTAAGAGTTATCTTAGAGGCTGATGCTAACCAAAGATCTCTCAGCATGCATTCTGAAGTACAAGGAAGTTACTTCAAAAGATTTGACAATGCATAAAGAAATTCACTTCGTGTCAAAAATTCCGAAGCCAAAGACCCAATTCTTCTGAAGCCAAAATTGAAGTCTTCCAAAGCTTTAAGACAAAATCTTTCGAAGCCTGAAAACTAATTTCTTCTAAATACAGAGAATACATGTTTTCTCTGACTTAGTTTTAACAAAAGCTAAACCATTTTCAACTGCTATCTCTGAAGACTCTCGAACTTATACAAGTTGGTGATTATCTTTATACTTTTATCAACTGTAGATTATGATCTTTGAGTCTGTAACTTTCCACTCTTGTACTTTTATTCTTATTGTAATAGATTAAGATGTGAGCTATGACATGTTATAGTCACTTGTCAAAAAATAATCTGCCTTTTGACTTTACATTGATCTTGTTGTCTATATTTGTTTTCCAGCTGGACTTCAAACATTGGCCGGCTGTAGAATGTAGTATAAACTTTCTCATATAACAAGTGTAAAACACTTGATAGCAACATACATCATTCTTGAAAACCAATACTTGTTTGTTCTTATGTGTACTTACCTTTGTTCTCTGTTTCATTTATCTGATTTCCTATTTAATCTGTTAAGTGTTATACTCTCTATCTTGTGAAATAGTTACATAACCATAACCGGTCCTGCATCCTGCCAGTAACAGAAAAAGCAGATTCTAAAGCTACCATGGAATCTTGGACGATTAGTTAATCTCGGGACATGGTGAATAGGATGGGAAATTGATCTTCCTTACTTTTCCACCAAGCTAACTAGTCAAAATTTTTAAAATTTATAAAAAGTAAGTCCCATCATACCACTCGATTTCACTAATAGGAGTGTTATCACATTGACGTTTATTACATGAATCTATTAAAGTATTATACAAAGCAAACATTGGATCATTTGAACTTTTGACATGTGCCGCATGCGTCATTGACTAATGAGTGCTTGATATTTCAACCATATTTTGCTAAATAAAAATCAAACATGTTTGATAATTATTTGTTAAAATTCGCTTTTAAAGTTTAACCATGAGATAGGTCTTCATCTAAACCCAAATGAGTAGTTATTTTATCAATTAAATTTTCAACACCTGAAGTATTTAAGCACAGGTTTAAGGTAGCGGCACATGTAATAACTGGAGACATTTTTTAAAATACTTTTTAAGTTTTTCTTTCATTGGAGATATCATATCTGAACAAGGTGTAACCCTAAACGACAACTCATTTAATTTTGAAGACATTAAGTAAAGTTGATTAAGCACTAATGGACTCGTTGGATAATAAACTCCAGAAAGGTAAGTAGTTAAGGTTTTAAAAGCATTTTGCTTATTTCTTCAACAGCAGCCCAACCCGATAAATGGTAAGTTAAAGCCTTCCCACGACTCTCCAAAACATTATGAAAGGCAATTAAACTTTCTTTTTGCTCAATAGTTTTTTCATACACGTTACAAGTCAAATTTCATCTTGTAGGTACGTCCCATTTCAGACCAAAACATTTTGAAGTTGCGTATTTAAAAAACTTGCGATACATACTATATCTTTGGTTATTGCTAAAAAACATAACATTCTTTTAAAAGCATCTTTGTTTGTTCAATTGTTTTTGAACCGTCTTGAATAGCTAAGTTTATGATGTGCGCAACACATCGATTATGAAAAACACACCGTCACAAATTGGTTTTTATTTTAATTTTATATGTTTTATCGCAAGCGTATTATTTGACGCATTATCAAAATAATAGACAAAATTTTGTTTTCTAATTTATATGTTTTAATAACTTTCTTAATAAGATAAAATAATATTTTCACCGGTTTAATGATAATTAAACAATTCAAATGTAATCGTACATTTTATCATTTGTCACGAATCGGGTTCAACCCAATGGGCGGCGACATAAATGTACGAGTCCGGTGAACCGTAAGGAGTCGACTAAACATCACTAATTAAGTTAACACAGATTTGTAAATTTTCAAAACAAGATATTAATCCATTTTTTTCATATTTTTAAACAATATTTTTGAAGAGTAGCACGACTAACAATGGTATAACGTGATTGAAGAGTTCGTTGAATGAGTCGAGTCAAACATTGTTGTCGTAATGTTTGAATGACAAGATTTCTTGAATTACAACTAGTTTTTACAACCGGTTTGAAAACTGGTTTTTAGAACCGTTGGATAACGACTAGTTTTTTTAACCGGTTTGGAAACTGGTTTGAGAACCGTTTAAGAGCCGAACCGGGTTGTAAACTGGTTTGAGAACCGGACCGGTTTGAGTCCTGAAGTATAGAAACCGATGGGGAATCGTTGGGTTGGATCGGGTTAGCCCAAACCGGTTTTTTTAAACCGATTCCAGTTTTCTTTTGCCGAACTGGCCAGTTCTCGAGCTAGTTTTTTTTACAAGTCTAACAGAAACTGATGATGAGATTAGCAACTACCTTAACAAAATAATTGCTGCGGAACTCGCCACCATTTAGTTGAGTTACAACTGATGATGACATCAGCAATTTCCTTAACAAAAGTTGTATTAGATTGCATTTCACATTGTGATTCGGTTTCGTAGGGATTAGATAGAAGATCTACGTAATTAGTTTTATCTAGTAATCAACTCTTATAATAAGTTATTCTTATCTATTTGGTGTATAAAACTAATGAAGTTGCCACATATAAGTTAAGTTGCACGTATAATTGTTTAATAATCCATACATGATTGTAAAGATGTAAAGATGTCTTACGTTACATTGTTTTAATACTCGAAATCCTCTCTGCGAGTTTTCACATATTAAGATGATTGTTCATTAACGTACAAAGTTTATGATGCTACGCGAGTTAAAGGATGATACAGGATTGTTGATCGCGTATAACATGTTAAATTTAAATATTTAATCCACGTAATGAACTGGAAGTTTTATTTTGTTTTCATTTTAGCACATGTTGAATAAGAAATAGTCTTTCAACTATTTCCGTTTGTTTCGTATTTGACTGTTTCTTTTTGAAGTAGTGGTAGGGAACGTGAGTAGTGGGAGTCTCTAGTATTTAATGTACTTTGCAGTTTCATTAATGAAGTATTCAGAAAACTTGGAGCAAACCGTTGTTCATTGTTTCTTTGTTCCAAATATTGTGAGTGAATTGTTAATTAAGAGTGTGTGTGTTTTCTTTGTGTCTCTACCAATTCAACAATTGGTATCAGAGCCAATCGGTTCTAGTTTCCCTTTTCCCTCATGGCGGAGATCCAACTCGTTGGCGGTGTGAAGAAGTTAAACAACAATAACTACAACACTTGGTCCACATGCTTGACGTCGTATTTGCAAGGCCAAGATCTATGGGAGGTTGTGAACGGTTCGGATACGAAACCACCGTTACGTGAAGATGCTAATGGAGTTTTGAAGAAATGGAGGGTGAAGGCAGGTAAAGCTCTATTCATTCTGAAAACCACAGTGGAAGAGGAAGTCTTGGAACACATCCGAGATTTCGAGACGCCGAAGGAAGCATGGGATACCTTGGTTACTTTATTCTCTAAGAAAAACGATTCGAAGCTGCAACTCTTAGAGAATGAACTGTTATCGGTATCTCAAAGGGATTTAACAATCCCTCAATACTTCCATAAAATCAAAACATTGTGCAGAGAAATAGGAGAGCTCGATCCACAATCAAAATTGGCGAGGCACGAATGAAAAGAATTATTATTCATGGACTGAATCAAGAGTACCGAAGCTTCGTTGCAGCCGTGCAAGGTTGGCCCACACAACCTACCTTGGCAGAATTTGAAAACTTATTGGCTAGTCAGGAAGCACTATCAAAACAACTTGGAAGTGTGTCAATTGGTTCGGCGTCAAAACCCGATGTTGAAGTACTGTATGCAAATAAGCAGAAGGGAAAAGAAAAGTCTAAAAATTGGCCCAACAAGTCAAGCAGGTCCAACATCAACAATAACAACCATAATGAGGCCCAGTCCAAGAGAAGTTCTGATAAGGGACCGGAGAAGGTCAAGAACGACTACAACGGCGATAAAGGAAATCGTAAATTCAAGAATTTTGGTCGGCGGTTTCCGTATTCTTGTCATGCTTGTGGTCGGAGGGGCCATATGGCCAAGGATTGCAGGTCCAAGCCATCCGACGAAGGGAATTCGGCAACCGTAGAGGCAGAAGGTGAATGGGATGTTCAGGCTCTAGCGGCTCAGATCGATGACGAAGATTATGCTCTCACAGTCACGACCGCGGATAAGCGCCCAAATCGCCTTGATGAGTGGATAGTTGATTCGGGGTGCTCCAATCACCTAACAGGTGATAAGGAAAAGCTCACTAATCCGGTCAAGTATGAAGGCAGCAGAGTCGTGGTCATTGCGGATAATACACGACATCAAATCGCTCACATTGGTAGTGTTATCTTTCCCTCCGAAGATCGAAAGCGTGAATTGAAATTGTCTGATGTTTACCATGTTCCTGGAATGAAGAAAAATTTACTTTCGGTTCCTCAATTGACATCGGAGGGCAGGTACGTTCTATTTGGACCCAAAGACGTACAAGTGTTTAAGGAATTCAAAACTTTTTCAGTTCCAATACTAAAAGGTCACAAGAATGAGACGGTGTATGTGTTGTCAGCAGAACACGCGTATGTTGAAAAGACAAAGGAGACATAAAATGCTGACTTGTGGCACTGTCGTTTGGGGCACGTGGGCTATGACAAGTTAAAGCTAATGATGAATAAGGGACTAGTTTCTGGGCTACCAACTCTTGAAGTTAAAAAGGATATTGTTTGTGCAGGTTGTCAATATGGCAAGTCTCACCAAGAGCCTTTCCATTCCTCTAATTATCAAGCTAAATCACCACTGGTTCTGGTCCATTCGGATGTATGGGGCCCCGCCAAACACAAGTCAATGAAAGGGCTACAATATGTAGTCACATTTATTGACGATTATTCTCGGTATACATGGGTCTACTTCATGAAGGAGAAGGCTGAAGCACTGGAAAAATTTAAGGATTTTGTTGCTGATGCTGAAAGAGAAACCGGCTGCAAGGTCAAGTGCCTAAGGTCTGATAATAGGGGCGAGTATATGTCTTTTGCTTTCGATCAATACTTGAAACATAATAGAATAAAAAGACAGCTTACTTGTTCAAACACACCTCAACAGAATGGTGTTTGTGAACGAAAGAACAGGCATCTAGCAGAAGTAATGAGAAGTCTGCTTCATGAAAAGAATATGCCGGAACGTTTTTGGGCAGAGGCAATACGAACAGCCGGGTACGTAATTAACCAAACTCCATCTCAAAGTCTACATTATGCTTCACCATTCGAGAGGTTATACAAAACTAAGCCTAATGTACACTATTTTCGAGTTTTCGGTTGCATATGTTATGTATTTGTGCCTAACCATCTTCGCCACAAGTTGGAGAAGAAGGCAATACGATGTGTGTTTACAGGTTATGACCCTGAAAGAAAAGGATGGCGATGTTGTAATCCGAACACCGGGAAAGTGCATATTTCAAGAAATGTTGTATTTGATGAAAGATCATCGTGGTGGGGGCCTGAACAACAGTTGAATGAAGACTCAAAGGAGTTGACCGAAAAAGTCAGCTCAAGTCTAGCAAACTTGCACTTTACAGAGGAAGAAATAGATGAAGCATTTCAAGAAGAAGAGCACGCTGAATCTGATTATTTTGACCAACAAAACGCAGCCTCTAGTCCAAGTAATGAACCGGTTTTAAGGCGGTCTCAGAGAACAAAAAAACCTACTGCTAAGTATGCACTCATGTATGCTCAAGTGGCAATGGTTGATGATGCCTTTTATGAACCTGAGTCATACCAACAGGCTAGTACAAAAGAAGAATGGGTTGATGCAATGAAGGCTGAAATGGATGCTCTTATGGCAAACCAAACCTGGGAGTTAGTTCCAAAACCTCCGGATACTAAACCGGTATCTTGTAAATGGGTTTATAAAGTAAAAGAGAAGGCAGATGGAACGATTGACAGGTTCAAAGCTCGTTTAGTGGCTCGAGGATTCTCTCAACAACAAGGGTTAGACTATGAAGAAACTTTTAGCCCGGTTGCAAAACTTACAACCATCCGTGCAATTCTGGCCCTAGCAGCATCTAAGGGCTGGAAATTGTGGCAGATGGATGTTCATAATGCCTTTCTATACGGCGAGCTCGATCATGTTATTTATATGACGCAACCGATGGGATTCGAAGATAAGGAGCATCCGGAATACGTGTGTAAATTAAGAAAAGCCATCTACGGTTTGAAGCAATCACCAAGAGCCTGGTTTGGTAAGATTGCTGAATTCTTAGTACAGAATGAGTACCATCTTACTTCAGCTGATTCAAGTTTGTTTGTCAAGAAGTTCGGTGAAAAGGTGGTATTTATACTTGTGTACGTAGATGACCTCATTATTTCAGGAGATGTAGACGAAGAGATTGAACTGTTGAAAGCAAACTTGTCAACTCGTTTTAAGATGAAGAATCTTGGGGTGCTTAAACACTTTCTTGGTTTGGAGCTAAAGTATGAGAAAGATGCAATGGTGCTGCACCAAAGCAAATACACAGCCAAATTATTACATAAATTTGGTTATGCTGCATGTAAACAAGCAGTAGCTCCAATGGATAGAAATGCCAAGATGTATGCCATAGAAGGAATAAATTGGATGATCCAACAGAATACTGGAAGATGGTAGGTAGCCTTATCTATCTCACTTTGACTAGACCTGACATAGCCTTTGCAGTCGGGGTTCTTAGTCGGTACATGCAGGATCCAAGGAAACCACACATGACTGCTGCAAAAGGTGTCTTCAAGTATATTAAAGCTACTATGGATAAAGGAATCCGATTTGAGAGGGAGCTCGAACCGAATTTGTCTGGGTTTTGCGATGCGGACTACGATGGTGATCTAGATGGGAGGAGATCGACTACAGGGTACGTTTTCTTGTTTGGATCAAGTTCTGTTTCATGGTGCAGTAAACTTCAATCGACCGTGTCCTTATCTACGACAGAAGCGGAATACCGGGCTGCCACTATTGCAGCTCAAGAGTGTATTTGGTTGATTGAATTATTAAGGAATTTGAATCAGAAAGTCGATTACTCGGTTCGTATATGGTGTGACAACATTTCAGCTATTAAGTTAGCTCAAAACCCAGTGTTTCATGCTAGGACGAAACACATCGAAATTGACTATCATTTCATCAGAGAGAAGGTTCTAAAAGGTGTAATTGATTTGAAGTATGTTGAATCTAGTGAGCAAATTGCAGATGCATTAACAAAGAGTCTTTCTGGTGCATTGTTGAAGAAGCATAGCAAAGGAATGGGAATGGTGGATTATAATATTTAGAGGGAGTGTTAAATTTAAATATTTAATCCACGTAATGAACTAGAAGTTTTATTTTGTTTTCATTTTAGCACATGTTGAATAAGAAATAGTCTTTCAACTATTTCCGTTTGTTTCGTATTTGACTGTTTCTTTTTGAAGTAGTGGTAGGGAACGTGAGTAGTGGGAGTCTCTAGTATTTAATGTACTTTGCAGTTTCATTAATGAAGTATTCAGAAAACTTGGAGCAAACCGTTGTTCATTGTTTCTTTGTTCCAAATATTGTGAGTGAATTGTTAATTAAGAGTGTGTGTGTTTTCTTTGTGTCTCTACCAATTCAACATAACATGCATTTATGTTTAAATTAGTGAAAAGAATGTCTGGTATGCAAGCAAAAATATACTTGTACTAGGCTTATGGTACTTTTTGTGAGCTCATGGTACTTTTTGTGAGGTGATGTGAAGTCACTGGATCGGTAAACATCCGAGCACGTTCTTGACGGAAGGATAAAAACCAAAAGATAAACAATAACACGAACAATAATCGAATGATTTTATTGATAAAACATAACAATTTTAAGCTCGTTACAACTTAAGAATCAAGACTTTTGGCAAGGGGAGATCGAGCATGATCTCCCCTCTCATCCGGCAGCGCCTGGGCGCCGGGCACACTCTCTAAAACCCTTAGGTTTCTACACATTGAAACTGGTATATATAGGCCTCGGCCCATATTAGATGTGACTGGGCCCATTCGTGCGATTGGACCATACGTATGGTTCAATCGTACGACTGGACCATTCTTATGGCTCAGTCTTACGAATGCCCCAATCGTATCTCTCAGTCGCACGACTAGGCCATTGGCATGGCTCAGTCGCACGACTGAGTCTCATTCGCATATGCTCCTGCGAATAACCCAGTTTCATGTGTTTACAAGGTGTATAACATTAAGCCTAGACTATTCGTCAAGCGACGGACACACTATATATGACTATATATGCTCCAACAAATTCCCCCTTGGACGTTGCTTGCGAATAGTAGATAACACCTCTTACAATCTTCAGTCAATCTTTGCTCTAGTTTCCAATAGAATCAAACGAACAACCATATTAGCGAACATTGTCGATCCGTCAGGTTACCACAATATCCCTGAAAATGAATTTAGGCACAATAGCTTTCGTTTACTTTGCAGAACACCATCATAGCAGTAAGATTCCACAAATGACTGATTTTTCCAGATAATGACATGACCAGTTTTCCATTGCTTCAATCTTCACACAGTCTAACCTGTTTAACATTTCCAACTGTAGAAATTCCCCCTCACGTTCAGCATATCCCAATATATATACATTGTGCTCTCCTGTCGTCTTCATACGATGTATTGGGCAAAAGGTTGAAGGTTCCAATCCACAGCTGACAATATCAAACAAATCAGCATGCACGAAGATTCATCATCAGAAACCTGCTCACATCATCACTTTCTGATTGCGTCTTCAATCTCTCTATACAGGGATTCCCCCTGAGAGTGAGAATCCTCTCTGTGCGGATAAATATAACTTGATTGGCCCATAAATAGTCAGATGCTCCTGACTACCCCACAAAATCAGCACCGACAACTGACATCTTCTCTTCTCTCTTTCGTGTTCTAGCAACATTCACCGATTCTGGAAGTCCAACGAATAATGGGGTATCCATTGAACTTGTTTGACTTAAGAAACTCAGGGTGAATGTGCTTTGCTCATCCTCAACTCTTGCATAGACTCTCCAGGACAATCTTCACTATTGACCCGAACATGAACCAAAAATGACCCGATAATTTTCCCAAAAAAAATTTTATTTTACCAGACATTTTCAGAAGGCTTCCCGACTGATAAAAATGGTTTAGGGAAAAATTCGTGCAAGAAGCTGTTCCAGACTTTTTTTTTTTGTCTGGTACACAGCTCATTCGTGCGACTTGAACAGATGAATGAAGACATACGTACGAATGGGTGATTTGTGCGAATGGATACTCCGAATGGGTCAGTCGTGCGAATGAAGTACACGAAAAGGTCAGTCGTGCGAATGTATGTTCATTCGTATGAATGGACATACGACTGGGTTAGACGTACGAATGGACCATACGAATGGTTCAATCGTGCGAATGAGGCCCAGTCGCATGGCCCAATCGCATGAACGGGTCTGAGCGTAGAAAACCAGATCTGCAGCCGCCACAAGGCTGAAAAACCCTAATCCGATGATTTGGACGAGACACAGCACAATAATTGTACCACCGGATTCGTTTTTGTGATCTGAAGAAGATTCCGAGTCCGCTTTTAACAAATAAACATCACGCGCAATGAGATTTGAGCAAAACAAGATGAACACGAAGTGGGTTTAACGTCAAGATCTGAACTTTGATCCAGAAATCAAGAGCTCGGGTTGCTAGAATGATTGTTAGATCATTCTAGCAGCAACCGGCTCTGATACCAATTGTGGAGTCACTGGATCGATAAACATCCGAGCGTGTTCTTGACGGAAGGATAAACAACCAAAAGATAAACAAGAGTACGAACAATAATCGAATGATTTTATTGATAAAACATAACGATTTTAAGCTCGTTACAACTTAAGAATCAAGACTTTTGGCAAGGGGAGATCGAGCATGATCTCCCCTCTCATCCGGCAGCGCCTGGGCGCCAGGAACACTATCAAAAACCCTCAGGTTTCTACACAATGAAACTGGTATATATAGGCCTCGGCCCATATTAGATGCGACTGGGCCCATTCGTGCGATTGGACCATATGTATGGTTCAATCGTACGACTGGACCATTCTTATGGCTCAGTCTTACGAATGCCCCAATCGCATCTCTCAGTCGCACGACTGGTCCATTAGCATGGCTCAGTCGCACGACTGAGTCTCATTCGCATATGCTCCTGCGAATGACCCAGTTTCATGTGTTTACAAGGTGTATAACATTAAGCCTAGACTATTCGTCAAGCGACGGACACACTATATATGACTATATATGCTCCAACAGGTGACCATATAGACTAAAGCGCTTTTCTTGTTGAACTATAGAGTACTTATCCTATCAAGTTGATGTCCATACTATTCAAAACATCGACAATTGTTTACCTTTAAGGATTGCTCGAATGTTTCTTTCGGTCATTGATGTAGTTTTGTTACAGCTTTTAGAACTAACCGGCTATTGTTTATGAAAATAACATGTGATCAGCAGAATTTTAGATCGCTTTATTAGGACAGAAAAATTACCGGCGCCTTGTCAAGACCTTTCGGGGAGTTAATATCCTAACAATGTGTAATGCATATGGGGTTGAATCACAACAGTTGTTTCAATAATCAATAAAATGTGTGAAAATGGTATGGGGCCTTTGAGAAAAAGCTTCATTTGATCATATACTGTTGGTGAAAGTTATGCACTATATTATTACATTTAAATAGACATTAACCATATATATGGATACAATTTAATATATATATTTTTCACAAGCCAATATCAATCCTCCATTGGCTGCTCACTACTTCATGCACCCAAACATATTCATGTAATCAATAAGACAGAAGGAACACCTTTTGTTCTTTGGTTTACATTATTGACTTGTACTGAAGTGCTTCTTTGGGCTTTCCCAGAAGCGATAGAAGTGACGAACAAATATGTTTCGCAGAAAGACCAGCTTCTTCAAGCTGATCTTGTGGTGCTCCGTGGTCAATGTATCGATCGGGAAGAGTCATTGCTCTAAGCTGCAAATAATTAATCACATAATCATAATAAGTTTATGTTAATGATTGTATTTTGTTTAATTGAATGTGTTGTGGAACTAGATTTACCTTAAGTTTTCCATCTAAAAGACCATTTAAGCTCAGAAAGTGAGTGACGTGTGACCCAAAGCCACCAATCGAGCCTTCCTCTACTGTAAGTAATATTTCATGCTCGTTGGCTAATCTTCTGATCAATTCTGTATCTAATGGCTTGCAAAACCGGGCATCGGCTACTGTTGCGGACACGTTATGGGCTTGAAGCAAGCTAGCTGCACCTAAACATTCTTGAACTATGGAACCATATCCCAATATTGCAACTCTAGTACCTTCAAGTAAGATTCTTCCCTTACCAACCTGTTCAAAGTCAAACGATCTGATTTCAAATTCAAATTTATAAATCTTCTGGCGATTTAACATCAAAACTAATTTGTTCCAAGCGTGAGTTACATCGGAAATTGTAATTACAACTACAACGGCTTTTCCAAAAGATATTAAAGATTTGACGTCATTTGTTAAGTCAAAAGGTAGGTTGTGTTGACCTCAAAAGTCAAAATAAAGAACAAACCTCGATGGGTACACCTTTATTATTAGGAGGGAGTACTGCTCCAATTCCATTGCCTCTTGGGAACCTAAAGCAACTTGGCCTGTCATCGATGGCTGCAGCCGTAGCAACCATGTTCATCAACTCAGCTTCATCTGCTGGAGCCATCACCACCATGTTTGGCAGGCACGCCATGTAGGTTATGTCAAATGCTCCACAATGTGTCGGTCCATCAGCCCCAACTAAACCAGCTCTGTCCATTGCAAACCGAACAGGTAACTTTTGAAGATCAACATCATGCACCACCTGATATTATCAATTCCACTCATCAGTTTACATATAATTATCTGTTAACAGTTATCAGATATTAAGTGCTTACTTGATCATAGCCTCGCTGTAAAAACGACGAATAGATGGCACAAAATGGCTTTAGACCTTCTGTTGCTAAACCTGCTGCAAAAGTAACTGCATGCTGTTCAGCGATACCCACGTCAAAACAACGTTCTGGAAACTTCTTCTGGAAATAATTGAGTCCCGTCCCCCCTCCCATGGCTGCGTGTATAGCTACAATCTTATTATCGGTCTCGGCTTCTTTTATAAGCGCTTCTGCAAAATACTGCGTATACGAGAGTGTAGGGGACTTTGTCTTGAACTGCTTTCCCGTTGCAACATCAAACTTCACAACTCCTGAAATAATAACAAGCTTCTGATCAGTTAAGCTCATTTACTTAGTTTATCAGTAATTTTTGCTAAAAAATTAGATTATAATAGAATTAATATAACTGATGTAGATTTCATTTGGGCAATAGGCACACCAACTATTTGTGATCAAGTTACAATCTTGACACCAGTTTTGACCCGTTACCTAACTTAACCGACCCGAGTATTTTTGCATGCTTACCATGCATTCTATCGGCAGCTGCCTCAGCAGGAGGGTAACCCTTCCCTTTCTCAGTCACAATATGAATCAGAACTGGCCCGGGTGCGGGCATGGACTTAACTTTCTCAAAAATAGTCACTAAATCTTCGATATTGTGCCCGTCAACTGGACCAATGTAGTACAAACCGAGCTCCTCGAATAAAGTAGACCCACTAGCACTAATCATACCCCTCGCATATTCATCCACCTTTGCCGCCACTTCATGTGCTTGAGGTCCAATTTGCTTCGTAATGGTCTATACACAAAACAATACAAAAGAAAACAATCAAAATTATATACATTTTGTCGATCCATGCATATCAAACAACGTGGGATTTTGATTCAAATCATCATAAGTGAATAGTATGATCACCTTGGCAGCTTCACGAAGCTTGCGGAATTTGGTACTGGCTTGCAGTTTGGCCAATGCACTACTGAGAGCTCCAACGGGGGTTGCTGGTCCGTCAAGTGTGGCAGTGGGTAATGAAACTTGCTTGTTATCGTTTAAGATGACGATTAGATTTGAATCAAGGAAGCCTGCATTATTCATGGCCTCATATGCTTGTCCGGCGGTCATGGCGCCATCTCCGATCACTGATATCACATTGTTGTTCTTCCCTAATAGATCTCTTCCAACAGCCATACCTATTCATAAAAACAACACTATTATCATAAGCTTTTTTCTTCTAAGTGTCACCAAATCTACTCTTAACTAAATTTAAAAGTAACTTTTTATTAATAACAAAAAGACAGTGGTCCTTTATTTATCTTTATCTTTAAAAGCACTCTAAACGTAATTTATCAAAAAGACAGTTAGCATTTAACTAAAAGTTACAATAGTAGATTAAAAAATAATCAAGATGAATGCTTATCAAATTAGTAATAATTAAGAAATGAAAGGCACTATCTTGATTGTTAAGAACCACTTGCTGGCTACATGTGTGCGAGGAACACTAATAACATAAATAATGGGACAAAAAGGTTTTCATTTTTGTAGCCCAACAAGCGACCCAAATGCGGTATTGGCCAATCTTAAATGTCCACTGATTTTTTGAAATTATTCTTTTTATATCTTTTCCTTCTTAAATATAGCAGCACATCATTAAAAAATACTCTTTTAGTGAGAGTATTAAATTAATAATAACAAAAGATTAGAGTGCCTGGAAAATCTGGTTGTTGGAGAATATTACTATTTTGCGGATTTATTTATTGGTTTATACCATGTATGCATCAAAATGCATTTAACATCAAAGTATATATTAAATAAAGATAAAGATTCTGGATTTTATTTTGAAATTTAACTTTAATTTGTAGCACTTCATTTAGTTATAATTCATCAGTTTAAAATAAAAATCTTAGGAAAAAAACTCCAAGAAATGATAAAAATAAAAATATTACCTAACAGATTCGGGTCAATAAGGAGTCACGCAAATTCTATATTTTTCAATTTAAAACACTTTCTATAAGTTAAATTCATTAGAATAACAAACACTTTGACACTTACATAACTCATTATTTATTTAACACATTAGTTACCAATAAAAGATTAAAAAATAAAAATAAAGAAACAATAAGACAAAAAAGGTATATGGTTGAATTACAGAACTTAAAAGATTCTTCTTCGAGTATATTGTCTTTTCTTCACCATAAAAATATACACATGTATAAATTATTTTCCATTAATGATCACAACAACAAAAAAATTATTAAAACTTAAAACTTAAATATTTAATTAAAAATTACCTAGGCCAGCAGAGATGCTTGTAGAACTATGTCCTGCACCAAAAGCATCATAAACACTCTCATCTCTTTTAGGAAAACCAGCTAACCCTGAAGTTTTTCTTATGGTGTGCATCTTTGATCTTCTTCCTGTAAGAATCTTATGCGGGTACGCCTGTTTTGCATCAAATTAACACCAAATATCAAATTGAACTCGGATTTCATTTCCTGATCATAATATTATCTACACGTTTGATGATCGAAATCGATCATGATCTAACCTGGTGACCAACATCCCATATGATCCTATCATCAGGAGTATTGAAAACATGATGTAAAGCCACGGCCAATTCAACCACTCCTAAGCTTGAGCTCAAATGCCCACCTGTATTCGCTACCGTATGTACAATATCAACTCTAACCTCTGCTGCCAACTGTTCTAGATCCTGAAAAACAAAGAGAAAATAAAAACAAGAAATTATGCATGGTGTACAAGTCAGAGAAGCAGTAACAGACTCTGAACAACCACCATCGTTGTGCTGTTAGTTTGTTACAGACCTGTGTTGAGAGGTTTTTCATGTGCACAGGGTAATTGATGGTATCAAGCAATGGTGTATTCGGTTTCTCTCCGGTGAAATCGATCTTCCATCTGTTGTTGTCCTTCTTCATCGTCATCTTCCCATCTTCAGCATCCGATGAAGAATTCGCTCCAGAAGCGTTTAATCGGAGCTGTAAAAAACATGCATCAACATTTTAGCATATAAACTTCAAAACCAGATTGGATCCCTTGGGTTTCTACGACGATCGAGATAGATTTCCAAAAGAGCAAAGAAACAAAAAACAAAAAGGGGGGTTTGAGGATCAAATGAAATGACCTGTTTTCTGGTGAATTTACATAGTTGTGGTGGTGGTGTGATGTAGGGGTATGAAGTGAGATGAAGGTTCACGGAAGAACATGCAACAGCCATGGTGATCAGAGAGAGAGAAATTGAGATTTTGGTGAAGAGGGTGATACAGAGGAAGATGTAAGAGAGGACAAAATTTATAATCAGGCACGGTTGGGTGGAGAAATGAATGTAAACATATAATAATAATATGCCACATCTACTTAAAGTTTCAATTCCACATTAGTGTAATTAAGTATTTGTATATACTAAAACAATTTTCTATTTTATTTTTAAAAAGGTTTGTTACCGGTATTGAAAGTTGTTAGAGGACATGTGGTACAAATTACTTGTGAATTCTTAGATTTAAGTAGGATGGGATAATGACTAAGTTTGGTGATTAGCTTTGTTTTGCAAAACTCAAGTTTTATGTTAAAAATGTCAAATCTTTGTTGACAAATTACTCTAAGAGTTTCTCTTACATAAAGCTAATTTCTTGTTTTCATGTTAAAAGATATTTGATACTATATCAAATTTGGTGTAAATTTACACGCCCCTTTGTTGGGTATAGATGACACATAACTCATGGTACCAAACCTTGAGTAATTGCAATTGTTTTGTAATCACCATTGACAAATGTTTTTAATGATGTGTAATGTCCACCAAAGCCAAAGACAAGTATCAAGGCTGTGTGTCAAGACATAGCTTTGTTACAATAGGTGCCGTTTAGTTGGAAAGAGTTCTAATTAAGCAAATGATTAGACTAAAGTTAATTGCCAGTGTCAATGATTACAACAAGAGTTACCAGTTGCAAGTTACAATTGTTGCTTACTAACGAAGTTTCAACTGATACATTTAATGGTTCCAACTAATAAACTTACCAATGTTTTTACTACATGATGTTGAAACCGCTAGAAGATTCCTACATAGCTACTTATCGCTACAAAACTAAATTTTCATTGAGGGCAACTTCACACTAATAGAACTTTTGACTAATATATTATTAGGGGGATTATGATATCTACATAGATCAAGTGATTTTTAAAAGCATCTAAATTCAAAAACTTTCTTTTGTATGATTGAATTACCTGTAATTTAGCTACTAAGAAGAAAATTCACGAATTCATTGTTTGTGAGCTTAAGTATGTTTTTGGTGCGATTGCGTGTAGGCAAGCAAAGGTTGAGAGGTGAGACTATTAAAGAGACAATTGTTTGCATTTGCATGTCACATTGGTTAGAGATAAAATAAGTTTGACATTTACCTTTCATTTGTATCAATACTTGACACAAATGATAATAGATTGATTTCTGTTTCATTTTTTTGTTCATATTACTATTCTTGGTAATTTGGTCTTTATTTACCAGTTTGATAATTACATTGTTGCCATACAACTCTATTATTCTCAATTATGAAAAGTAAAATGGATCCAAACAAGTGGTATCGGTGTAAGTTTCTTAAATCTCGCCTTACAGTTAGTTTAAAATTGAACTTTGGTCTTACTATTCGTCCTTTTATGGATCAAAAATTATTTTACACCAATTTTTTTTATTCAACACCATAATCATGGAATCTTAGAATACGATTCTATTTACAAACCTCCATTGTTGGTTAGAAATAAATTCACTATTGAAAAGATGATGATGTAACAATTCTTGGTTATCTATGAGTCTTCTCTATAGATATTAGATAGGAATGAACATCATGTTCCCATGTTTGGCCCTATTGAAGGGGATGTTCTTATCCCTAAAAATCCATCAAAGCATGTAGAAAAGGATTTGGATAGGCTAGTTACTTATGACAAAGCCTTTGGTATGATAGTTATGGGAATTTTTGACACTGACTCCGCTTGAACTGACTCCGCTTGAACTGACTCTGGTTAAGTGATTAGTGAATTCTAGACATACATGCTTTTTTGGTTACCATGTTGGAACATGAAAATTAAAAAAGGTCGAAGTTCGCTAGTTGAGATAGTGGACTCTCGATAAACCACTTTAAAGCTATTTAAAACTAGAAACGGACACACAAACTTTAAGCACTCTACAAATTGAAAAATTTTAGTTATGCATTTACCTCTTGAAATAATTAGGATTGTTCTAATGTGAAAGAAATTATGGGAAAATCTAAACACGTAAGCATATTAAAATGAGGATCTAGAACTCATCTCTTTTGTAGAACTCAAAGAAACCCTAAACCGAGAATAATGAACTGAGATCTACACATTCAGACGTAATCAACTTTATTTTTTCAATTGTGCATAATCACCATACAAACATAGATTTAATGTGAATCTATTAAATGGTGAAGAGAATTTATACCTATAGCTTGAATTTAGACTTTATCTATGTAGAATCGTTTTCTCTCTTTAGCTTATTTTAGAAATTCTTAATGTCACACTTCATTCGTGGGCATGACCCATTCTATCAATTACCACGATACGCAGCTGGAGTCTTATACACAATCAAGAACATAAACCAGATTGAATTTAAATCTTAACAGTTTTTACATGAATCCACGTGTCCATCACGTTAAACTACAAAAACATAATTTCACTACACTGCCCCAGGCTGGTTTAATCCAATCATTATCTTCTATATGAAGATTTTATTCAACTTATTCCGCTAAGTCTCTTTAACCTCCTGATGTTCCCTTCTCCTGCATCACGAGCTAAATTCGTCAATAACAACGTTGTTTGTGAATCATAACCAATGACTCTAAAGCAGTTTGACGATCATGACAATTGTGCAAGTAAATATTTATAAATGAAATATATACCGAAGCTGCCACAACGAGCATCAAGTTAGACCATATATGTGCCACTCTAAGCTTAATATATACAACAATGGGAGGGTAGATCATAGGCACACCGACCGACCGAATCCTTCGCCATCAAATCCGCTCAACCCCATTCACAGTCTCTGTTATGGCCTCAGGCTAGCTCTAGTCTTCTAGATTTTTGCTATGACCCCAGACTATCATTATCCCCTAGTCCTATCCATAGTCTTTATGTGAATTCGGATATTAAAACTGTTGTCTAAAATTTTCGAATATCCAAAAATCAGATATCCAAGTTTGAACACCCCCATGCTAAAGTATCCATTAACCTTTTGATCTTAATAAATATAAAGAGTACATAGAATCGCCTAAAAATATTTATACTTGCAATTCTCAGTACCACTAGCATAGTGTAGTAGTAAAAATATATGCCTCTAATCATAAATTTATAAAAAATTTTCTTAATTTTTTAAAAAAATATTTTTAAGTGATTAATTTATTTATTTAGTAGGAGATATAAACGGCTAAAGTAGAATAAGATGGTCCAAAATTGTATCAAGCGTCTATTTTAATTTTTTTTTTATAATAAATAGATTTATGTATGTTTCTTAATAGTAGAAAACGTTAAAACGTACTTTAAAAATCACTATTTTTTGTAACATGGGCATGTGTTTGGTTACAATAAAATAATAAAAGATACAATCAAATCAGTGACATCCGTTAAAATAGATGTTACTATTGTTAGAAGGAGAATAATGGAGTTTATATATTTTTAGAATTGGACGTTTCTATAAACCAGTATAATAACGAAAATTTTCTTTTCATTTTATATTTTTAAAATTGGACCTCTTTTTAAAACATTATCTATTTTAATTTCTAAAACAATTACCTAGCTCACATGTGTTTTCTACCCCTCCTTTTTTAATATTTAATATAGAATACTAGGAGGTGGTTTGATGACGCGGTTGAGTAGAGGATGCAAATTATAATAACATATTATAAATTTCATATATGATTTAGTTTTGAGCTAATATTTATTTTATTCCTTAGGTTTATAAATTGTTTTCATTTGACTATCAATTTTATTTTGTCTTTGATCATTTTAAAATTGATACATGATTTAGTTTTGAGTTAATTTTAATTTTAGTCCTTAAGTTTAACAAATTGTGTACATTTGAGTACAAACTTTTATTTTGTCTTGATTATTGACCCGTTTTGCATACCATGTCCGTTTCAATCCATTTTACTAACGGTATCAAACTACTTCTCATTTAAAAATAAAAACTAAAGATTTAGACATAAAAATTAATTAATACTTAAAGTATTAAAAACCAAAACATCCCAACCCCCTCCTACGCTCCTAGTCATCTCTCTCTCTCTCTACCCCCCCTTACCGTGAAGGAAGGTGGCGCAGGAGTGGATTAAGTTCTTGATGACGGTGGCCGACGATTAGGGTTCTTAGTGGGTTATATCATTCGTGATTAAAGCTTCAATTATGGCCCCTTAGGGTTTCAGATTGTTTCTCCCCATCTCGATCTAGGTTTTATAGTGGTTTTGGTTGTAGACAGAGGTGTACAACGGGTGGGGGGCTGGTTTCGAGGTTGGTGTTGAAATGGTAATGATATGGCAGTGGTGGGATGGTGTGGTGATGGTGATGGGAGAGGAGAGTTGACGACAAACGAGGGGGGGTCAGGGGGAATGGTATGGGGTGGGATGGTGATGGTGATGGTGGTTGTGGTTACCGAAGGGTGGGAGCAAGATGTTATTATGAACTATGAAGAGTGGACGAGAAAGGAGTGAGAGAGAGAGAGAGTAGAGAGAGAAATTTAATAGTCAGAGACATGTGAGAGTTTTTATAAATCATTTAAGCCTATAAGATATATTGGTCTTTATAAAAAAATTTAACAGAAAATATATAATCAACAATCAAAACTGAAAATAAATTTAATTTGTAAAATTGAAATCAAGAAAGAAGACAAATTAAAAGTTGATACTCAAATGACACAATTTATAAGACGTAGGGACTAAAATAAAAATTAACCCTTTGTTTTCTGTAATGTTTTCAAAAATATGTTCCACTTAAGCTAATTACTAATCATCTTTTTACACGCAACAAATTACAATGATTCCTAGTAAGTTCGTTTACAAGTAGCTAGTTATGTCCCTGTTAAATGTTAAGAGTTTAAATCACGTTGCAAACAAAAATAATATATTTTAGACGTAGATGTTGGATATGTAAGTTTGCTGGGGAAAAAGATTAAACAGTTTTAAGAAATTTTATCATTTTATTTTTCCCTGCATAAAATAGACAATTATTGATCTAATAACAAATGTGCATGAAACAAGACAACGTTAAACATATATACATACTAGACTAACGTCCCACGTGTTACACGGATTGAAAAAACTAAAATAACAAATATTTATAATTAGAAATTAAGAACTAATATTAATAATCTTCTAATATATAAGAATAATATATAAGAATTATATATAAGGATGCGAAATTTAAGGGATGCAAAATTTTCATTAAAACAACTTTTCGCTATATGAATGGCACGTGACAATAACCTCTTGAGAGTGTGCCATGTGACAACATATAACTTAAAAGTCAATAATTTATTAAAACATAAAATTGATAAAATGTTATAACAAACTTAGCTGCAAATGTGAAGAAACATGCCAACTTAAGTTGTATTATGATTGTATATAAAATTAAATTATGAAAAACTAATCTCTTAACATTATGTTTAAAATTTAGATTCTGTTTACCATAATTTTGGTTTAAAATCATTATACATATATTACAAAATGGCTTTTTATTTTCTCAAAATAAATTATGAGGAATACAAATAACGGTTTCCATTTTAACATTTATTTGAATATAAAATAAAAATGATATTAATTCAAACTTTAAAAACTTTTTATTTTAGGGAAACAAATTGAGAGAAATTTTTGGAGTTTAAATGAGTGTTTAATATGATGACAAGTAGCAATATTTGTTTAAAAATTTGACATGTGTCAAGGGTGTTTAATAAGATGACAAGTGGCAAAACCTTTTTCTTTTATTATATATAAAGATATGATAGGCTTAAGAGCATTCAGGGTCCCTTTTTTATTTTTATATTAGGAGTGCCATTATAGATGATAGTTGTGAGTGATTTTAAGTAAAAGTGGGGGAAACTTTATATGGGTTGTACAGTGATTCCTCATATTTGGAGAGAGACGGTACAACATTCATAATGTTTTTAAATATTTTTTAAATTTGTTGTGATTGAATGAGAGAGAAAAATAATGATAATTGTATAAAAAATATTATTTAATTTTAAAAAAGAAAGAAAAATGATGATTTTAGAGTAAATTTAAAATAAAATGAGGGGTAGATTGTAGTTGTAGATGCTCTAATTAGAGCATTCATAGTAGGTTCACTATTTTTTATGCGAGTGTGTCACATATATCATGTGAGATGGTTGTTAGTGGTTGTGAGTGAAAGAAATAAAAAATTTATGGAGATTGTACCGTGATTTTCTATATTTGAAGAAACACGCTACAACCCTTATAAAATTTTTATAAAAGTGATTAAGGGTGGGCAGTCCCGAACCGAAGTGGTACCTACTCCCAGACCGATCTTATATATGTGTATAGGTATTCGGTATTAGTTTCTATTAAATATCGGGATCGGGATCGGGATAAGATAAGTACTAACAATACCCGATTAATGGAGTACCGAACCGAATTCCACAAAACCTGAAATAACTGAATTATCTAATTTAGCTATATGAGTTTTTACCTCACGAGCTCAACTTTAAACCCTTATGCCAATAATAACATCAAATTGAGCATTTACAGTTCATATTTAAGTTGTAAAACATTTTAGATGGTGTTCTTAATATGTAGAAGTACTAGTATCCCTCTCCAAACAAACTGAATACAAATTATAAGAGTGAATCTTAAAATTTGAAATAAAAATGATAAATACAAAAACATAATCGCTGTTTAACATTTTTATTTAAGGTCAAGATATAATATTAAGTTCAAAATTGATTCTCATTTCACTCAGCTCACCATTTCATATCATAAGTATTGGTACTTTTATTCCATTATCATACTCTTCAATCATTATCTATTGATTTCAACATAAGTTTAAGTAATTAGTCATTTTCAAACTACCAACCAAACAGACTGTGTATACTAGTAGTACTAATTGAAGAAGAAGATGAAGTCACGAAGATGAATCAATAAACAAACCTGGTTCTAGGAATGTTAAATTTATCAAAAAAACAAGCCTTAAACCCCATCAAGAATTGTAATTACTAGTTAAATTCATTGAACATCATATAAGCGAGCCATAAATTCATCACCATTGTCGATTGAAGAAGCATATTGGATTGATTCTTCGGTTTTTGGTATTTCCCGATCCTGTTTCTTACCGACACCGAGTGTAAGGTCCCACTCTCGGGCACCTCACAGTAGGGGTGTTGATCGGGTTAGTTAATCGGGTTTCGGGTTAATCGGTTCGGGTTATTCGGGTATTTCAACATTGAAAGTCTACCCGAAACCCGACCCGAATAACAATCGGTTTAATCGGTTTCGGGTTGTTCGGGTAACGGGTTGTTTGGGTCGGGTTTCGGATATTAAACGATAGACTTAATTTAATAGATTTTAGTGAGTTTTCATTTGAAATCTTATAAACTAGTGAACTTAAAATAAGTTTACTTATATAATTTATAAAATGTGCTTAAATATATATTTATATACAAACAATTTGATTAATTTGAACAATCTAAACAAGTGTATCTATATAATTTGCTTAATTATAATATGAGTTGATCGGGTTATTCGGATTTCGGGTTAATCGGTTCGGGTTATTCGGGTTTTTGAGGTTTGAAAGTTTATCCGAAACCCGACCCGAATAAGAATCGGTTTAATCGGTTTTCGGGTTGTTCGGGTAACGGGTTGTTCGGGTCGGGTTTCTTCGGGTACGGGTAAGATTCGGTCGGGGGGTTAATCGGGTACGGTTAAAATCGACCGGCCTACCTCACAGCTGGTCATCGTCGCACTTAAAACACATCATTATATAATCTTTACTAAAATCATGCAGCGGAAACTGTGAAATAACTTTTCATTTTTCTATAAATGCTTTTGCAAAGTAATACAACATTCATTACAAAACATCGTTTATTTGCATTATAATACAAAAGCATTAAACAAAAGAATGTCATCCAAAAGAGCTGAGTAGCCGCCCCGTGCCATCCTCAGCAACCTTACATGCTAACTGAAAACACATAAAAAGTCAGCGTTGCTGAGTAAGTTCTAGTTTTATAATAAAACATACTTTACTTTCATTAAAACCGTTTCTTTACTTTCATGCTATCACACATCATACGTACACATAGATAATATAATTATTATCTCCATCATTCGTTATCTTTTGCTTCTATATAGATCCTGTCAAACTTTACCCTCTTCATGGCACCCTCTTCATGGCACGCAGTCATGATTACGGAAGTCGAGTGACACGGGTCCCGTTTCGTACTTTATCATTATGTTTCTTCCATTCATTACTTTCATTCGTTCATTCTTTAACTTTCATTCATTCATTGTACGTCTTTAACTTTCTTACTCTTTCATCTTCATCTCTTTTTTTTCCATCACCGTAAACCTTACCTTTCTGTTTCGTGGTACTGGACCTAGGCCTATCATAGACCTTCTATAACGGTGCATCGCACCTCCTAGCCACAGTACCTAAGGTAAAGTTTAGGTGTACAATTAATATATACAATACCTTTCTGTTTCGTGATGCTGGACTTAGGCATATCATAGACCTTCTATATCGGCGCACCGCACCCTCCTGGCCACAGCACCTAAGGTAGAGTTTAAGTGTACCATTGCCACATGCAATATCCTTCTGTATCGTGGTATTGGGCCTAGGCCTATCATAGACCTTCTATATCGGCGCAACGCACCCTCCTTGCCACAGTACCTAGGATATGCAGCGATGGTTCTATACAATGGTTGATCCCAGTGTCAAGATTTTACCCTCTTCGTAGCACACAACCATGATTACTGAAGTCGCAAGACAGGGATTCCATTTCGAGTCTGTTGCAACAACAAGGTCGCTCACCTCCTATATTTGCTTGCAAGCCTTTATTACTCTCATTCATTATTAATGCATACATTCATTCATCATGTTCCTATTTCATTATCTTTCGCTTTACGTTACGTAACACTTTCATTTCGTTCATTAACATAACACGTAAAGTCACAGGAAAGATAAACATACATCATAAATAGGAACATCAATATACACTATAGCATCATCATACAGGGCATCATCATACATACATACATACATTACGCATAAACATGCAACATCATCATCATCATGCCCAACATAACTTCTAAGATACCAACGGTCATCTTACATGTTCTTACGGGAATTTCCACGTCAAAACTTACATCTGCACTTTCCCCCGAAAGTCAGTACTTTAACTATGTTCCTCCTCGGGTACGACATCCCTATTTGGGCGTATGGGCACCCTTCAATCGTATGGAGGATGCGACTGAACATCATGCGAATGGACCAATACGGATAAACCCCAATGCGGATGAACACCCAATCGTGCGAATGGACTCTCAATCGTGCGAACTCTCAATCGTGCGAATGAACACTATGCGAATGGACCTCATGCGAATGAGCACCTATGCGACTGGACTCTCAGTCGCATGACTGCCTATGTGACTGGACCCCCAGTCGTACGACTGAACCTCAATCGTGCGACTGAACCCCAATCGCCCTCCAGTCGGCCGTATGGCCTCCAGTCGGTCGCCCAGCCCTAATTGATGCAGAATGCAGTTCATCCTAACCCAATCTGCCATTTTCGACCTCCAAGCTCATCCAAACCCATTCTAAGCCCAAATCAACCATCTTAAACCTTAGGAATGCATACTACAACCCTATACAAGCGCACACAAAAACTCGAAAACATACTCCAAACGCATCAAACACAATCACATCCAAATGGGTCAAACACACACACATACAAAAACATGTTTACTATGTGTCCAGCCTCAAATCAGTTAAAAATGAGTAAAATAGGGGTCCTAGAACTCACACAAACGATTAGAAGAAGAAGAGCTTCGTCTAGGCCCGCTACACGACGATTTTCGCGCTCAAATCCACCCGAACCAACTCTTTTTCTCTTTTTTCTTCCTTTTTTTCTCTTTTTTCTCTCTTTTAGCTGAATTTTGAAGATGTGGGGAGGGTGAGGGCTGCCCTCCCCTCTTATTCTCCTCCTCTTTCGATCTTTCTCGCGTTTTGGCAAGTTTGGTCCCCCCAACTTTAGACTTTATTTCTTCTTCTTCTTTCGTTGGCTACAAGGAAAAATATCCAGGTGTTACACCGAGAAACCTAATACCCGATTTGTAAACTTAGGTCCGGTATTCGGTACACATTTTTTCTTATTTTCGGGTTCGGTATCGGGAACGGGTTACCTGATTTCAGTCGGTATACCGGTTTGCTCAACCTAAAAGTGATTGTGAGTGTAGCAGGGATTAAAGATAATGATAAAGATATAAACATGTATTATATAATTGAAAAAGATAGTTAAAAAATAGTGTTTTTAGTGTAAATATAGATATGAGATGTGGAAGGCTGTGTGAATTCTGTTAGAAAATTCATTTTGAAAACCAATAAAATTATCTCCACATGTGACGATGACCGATCACGACATGATTATAATTAACTGAAAATTGACGATGAGTTATTTCTACGCATTATTAAGCGTATAATAGGAAATTACATTTTTTTTTGAGAAATGCCCACTATGAAAAAATTTGCAAAGATTCTATTAATATTTTTGAACGAGTTTCAAGAACTATGAAGAATAACGAACTATAAATTCATGCTGAAGGATTAGTAGAGACTAAACAAGTTAATTGAAGAGTAAGACAACATAATATAAACACTATTTTCTTTTCCACATTTTATGCTAACATTATCTATTCAAATATATTTCTCACTTTGCTTGTGATCGACTTGTGAAAGTATTAATTAATTTCTTATTCCACATATATGGAATCATGTTGAAATCATTGATCGCATAACTTGTTCTTTGTTCAACCTCTTCCGGGACCAATACATAACCAGCTTTACTATATTTTAGGACCTTGAACGCTAAAATATATTGATCTAACTGGTGTTGCCATCTATTGTGTTTGTTTTGATTCCAATGATCCTTAGCCGAACCGGTTAAGGTGAGGTACTCATGATCTGTAAATAAATTGATGTTATGGGTTCAAGTCTCACTCTAAGCAAAATACTCAGAGTTGAACCAGGGGGGTTTCTCAACAATGGTTTTCCTTCTGAGAGGGTTGGAGGTGCGGTCCCTGTTGGGAAACGGATAAATGGGCCCGATTAAGACAACACCTATCATCTGAAGCAGGGTCGTACATTTGTCGTTCAAAAAAAATATTGTTTGCTTTGATATCATTCTTGAATAATGTGTATGGTCTCTTTAGATGCAGGAATGTCATCGTAGTCTCCTTATGCAGGTTTTAGACTTTGGGTTTTAGGACTGATTATCATTTTCTAGTATTTAAACATTTAAAAACCTCACTTATGGTCTGTTGCAAAGAACTACACCTAATAGGCTGTAAACGAACGGAATCGAAGCTAATGCAGCTTTGTTCATGTTAATTCATTAATAATTAACTTTGTTCACGTACATTCACGAACACATAACCAAACGATTCACGAATACAAATCTAACAATTCACCAACACAAACGACTATATACTATTTAAAGTTAAAAGCTTGACATAATGATAATATGCTTACATATTGACAAACATATTTTCAAACGTTCCCTTATTTAAAATATATTTTTTTCAATCAGTTTATGAAATATTTTAACCTTTTTAACTAAATTTTTTCAACTGACTTTTTTACTCATGTATTAGGAAAAACTATACATTTTTAATTTTTCACTTTAAAATGACTATAAATTTTTCTTTATTTGTTATTTAAGAACTATCACGTTATAATTAAAAAATCATTACTTTTATAGAACTATAACCTTCTTAATACGCATTCAATAAAAACTATAACATTTTAATTATTGGTATAAAATTAACCATACCGTTTTTATTATTTATTATTAAAGAACTATCAGTTAAAAAACTTTGAAATTTCTTTAACTAAATACTACATAAGAACAAAACATTGTTAGGAAAAAAAGTTAGGCAAAAATATGAAATTTTAATATAAATTAAAAAAACAAATTGTAAAAATTGAGGAAGCACGACTACTTGTATGATAGGACAAAACTAGGGAAAATTAAAAAAACTGATATGACACTGATATGTCACAAAAAAAAAACAGAAAAAACAAAACGATTATCACGGACTTTATAGATTTGGAAAGGGTGTGCTTTTCTTTAACAATATCCACACAACCACAGTTCATAGGGGAATTAGAACTCAACTACTCGCTAGTTAAAGCATGCACGTACGTTCATCCGTTCGCTAATTTTACAAAGATTTAAAATAAAACAAACAACTGAGTGTACTTAACTGCTTATGTCAATAATTACCAAGAGCCAAGAATGTTGAGTAAACCTCAAACTTGTGGTTCTTTTCCTTTGTTAATCAAGGAAAGAAGTTCAAAAGCAGGCCTAGACAAAAAGGCATGGCTATCTCTTTTTGATATTCTAACATAGTTTGTGTACGACGGGTATGAGTGGCATATTGAAAATACAAAGCTTAGTTTATTCCCTTTATTCTTAAAAAACCAAAAATAAGTCCTACATTTATTGATTTGGTTAAAAAAGAAAGGGAAAATTACGAAAATGATCATTTAACTAAATCAAATTACGAAAATAACCAGTCAAAATTAAAGTAAAAAAAAACAACAATTGCAGCACGCCACGTGTCATCCCTCGCTGACGTGATGAGGGATTATGGGAATCCCTCGCCTAGAAAAACGTGCTCGGCGAGGAACTCGCATGATTCCTCGCCCACGTGTACCTCCTCGCTTAGAAAAGCGTGCCCAGCTTGATCCCTTGTTGAGTCAGCGAGACATTATGAGAATCCCCCGCCCGTAATTACGAAAATACCCACCCTCGCCCAAAATTTAAAGAATATATATATTTTTTTAACC
Source organism: Flaveria linearis (assembly GCA_024085815.1). Classification (NCBI taxonomy): domain Eukaryota; kingdom Viridiplantae; phylum Streptophyta; class Magnoliopsida; order Asterales; family Asteraceae; genus Flaveria; species Flaveria linearis. The sequence goes on from CM044012.1 coordinate 17,764,964, forward strand.
CAAAAATCTGAGATTTTTAATTATTTATTTTTTTAAATACTTAAATGTTTAATTTAATTTTATTTTACCCTATATAATACAATGTTTACCCTTAACCAATCTTACATTCTTCTCAACGTTCTTGTTACCTTCTTCTTAAAATTCTCTGAAACTTTATAAAATGTCAGTTAATATCATAGTATTCAGTGATGGTAAATGACATTTTGTAAACGGTGTTGAAGAATATCTACCATTAAAAGGTAAATGTGTTAGACATGTTCTTAGTTTCTCTAGTAATATAACGTTTGATGAATTAAAGGATATTATTTCTTCAAAACTGAGAATTCAAAGTTATATACAGTTATCGTATAAAATGTCTACTTATACTCATTTTATTGATATATCTGATGATAAAGATTTATTATATTTTATGAATGTTGTTCTTAATAGTCAAAGCGAAATTTTTACGTTATTCTTCAGTGAAGAATCCGATGTTGGTAGTAGCTCTGCTGTCCATGAAAAAAATTTTAATTTTACAAACGAAACTGAAAAGCTTCGTTATGATTTAAACGATATTCTTTTGGATGACGAGAGGTATAGTGATGTTAAGCAAGAATGTTATTATGAAAATGAAAAAATAAGGATTTTTTTATGAAAAAGAGGATCCGCCTCCATATCATTTCGAGTATAAGGTTCGCGAAGATATATTTTTTCACAACCGGAGTCATTATTGGATCCTACAAATAATTCACTCAAAAATACTAGCTCTGGATTGTCAATTATTTTTGAAGGTGACTGTTTCAACAACAAAGAAGAATTACAATTGAAATTGGGTACGATGTGTGTTACCGAATTGTCACACCCTCAAAATCCGCTAACGGGGTTTTACCGTCAGGCGTGTGACACAACCAGGATCTCAGATAAGCATCAGTTACACCAAACGACTCGATAATTACAAATCATATAAGTTGTTTAATTTTAAGGAAACAAACCAAATATATTTAAGTTGCGCGGAAGCGAAAACAGGAAAACATTTAACAATAGTTTTGGAACACGCAAACACGCGTCCAATCCAATTTATGTAAAGTAAATGCTATAAATCTTGAAAACAGTTTGAGATGAACGCGGAATGACATGCAGTGGATGCTGTGCTCCTAGACGTGCCACATCAATGTTCTGAGAGAAAACATGCAAAAATCTCAGTACAAGACTGGTGAGTTCACAGGTTTATCAAACAAACAGTAATTATCAGTAATGCAAATCCCCGGATTGTGTAATCCGATAAAGATGTAATACCCGGATATGTAATCCGTCAAGTATGAAATTCCCGGATTATGTAATCCGTCAAGTATGTAATTCCCGGATTATGAAATCCGTCAAGTATGAAAAATCCCGGATTATGTAATCCGTCAAGTATGTAATGCCCGAATTATGTAATCCGTCAAGTATAATGAAATCCCCGGATTTATTAATCCGATAAGTATAATGAAATCCCCGGATTTATTAATCCGATAAGTATAATAAAATCCCCGGATTTATTAATCCGATAAGTATAATGAAATTCCCGGATTATTAATCCGATAAGTATAATGAAATTCCCGGATTTATTAATCCGTTAAGTATAGTGAAATTTCCGGATTTTGTAATTAAAGCATATAATGGGTAGCTAGTCCATAATGATCACTATGTGTATGAAGTCGCGACCGAGCTGACATGTAATCAAATAATAAAGTAGGCCCGATTGTGAATCACACACCACAACCTTTAACAGGCTAACTGTTCACCCGTTTGCGAACGTTGTGCTAGCGCGACCTAGCCCGGGTGGGGTATGTCAATCCCAGTAGATCTACTAACAATCACCTCGCTATTTGCATATTAACGGTCCGAAGGGCAAAGTATAACACCATAGTATCAAGTATATGCAGTATTACAAAAACCCAATGTAATGTAACGTTTATGAAAACAGCATGTTTCTCTCCTCCAAAAAGAGTATAAAGTAAAAGTGGGGCTGTAAACTCACCTTGAATTGATGTAATGAAAGCAATAAGATCTTCAAAGAATAAGACAATGCACGATCAAACACGAGCAACACATATTATTAATTGTAATTACGTCTTTAAGATATGCGCAACGCAAATAATTACATTTGGTCGGATTCAGGTCGGTTCGGTTAGACGCGCACGATTTGATATACAACACCATGTATTAACAATATTACCAATATTGATATTAATAATAACAATGGCATGATCATAATTATAATGATAATATTTGTATTTGTAAATAATTTGTGAAATTTATTAAATATAATTCCTTCATTTATCATAATAAATCCATAGTTAAAATAATATAATCTTTGTTAATAACTTGATGATTTAAATCATCATTTAAAATCCATTTTTATAAAAGTAACTATTTATAACATTTGTAATAATTATATAAGTAAATAATTAACTAAGGTATTTAAAGAAATAAATTTCCAGAAAATAATTTAATAACCTTTAAAAAAACAGAGTTTATAAAAATTATTTTTATAATTTTTAGTAATTTTTCTGGATTTTTAAAATGTGAAAAAGGCTTTAAAAAAAATAGATGTTGGTGGCCGGGTTCGAACCCGCGACCACCCGCACACACTCCCACACCCAAACCAGTGAACCAAGGCATACAGCCGCGAGAGTTCTCGGTTTCCTTTTCTTTTAAACACAACCCAAGCCTTTCCCCCAATCCACCAAGAACCCTAATTCTGTTTCGATCAAATTAAAGCCCAATTTGATGTTGTTAACGATGGAAACCATAGGGCTTTCATTCCTTATGAGAAATCGAGTGTATAGGTAGTTTCAATTACCTGTTTCGAGTTCGAAATGAGGAAGAACAGTGAGGTGCAGGTTCGCGACAGATGTGGAATTCGATTGTTATCCCAACGACAATGATAATCAAATTGGTTATACAGGAAGCTTCTAAGAGATCTAATGAGCAAAAGCCCTATGTTAATTTCGTGTTTGGAAGCTCTAAGCATGGATCCCATTAAGTTGCAGGTCGACACAGAGGTTTTGATCAATGGTGTGATTTCTGTGTTTTCTAAGTACAATTGAACTCGAAGGAACGTTTTAAATAGTCACACGACTGTTAGTGTTTCATTATTTTGATTATTGTTTAGGTTAGTGCTCGATTATGGAGTTGGTCGGCCGAAGTGGGTTAGGTTTAGTGGGTAATCCGCACAAACGACTCTAATATACAAATTGATGTGGCCCCTGAGTTCGAAACTCCCACTAGAATGTGTCGGTAGCTTTTGATCGAGTCAAAACCGTGTTAATTTGGTGTTTGAGAGTCGCCGGAGGCCGTCGGAATAGTGGCCGGAATCGCGACCGGGAAACCGAGGGTGGGGGCTGGGTTTTAAAAGAATTTACATTTACCCCCCTGCAGTTTATATTTGTTGTTATTTCATGCTAAAGTTTTGAAAACAAGTTTCATTTATTACCATTTTAGCCCCTAGACTTATAAATGCAATTTTATACATTTTTTTATAAATTATTATTATTATTATTATTATTATTATTATAAAGTAATATAAAGTTACATAAATAAATCACGATTTTTTTTTTCGGGTTGTCACATCATCCCCCTGTTAGAGGAATTTTCGTCCCGAAAATTAAGATGTACTGGCAACATCCTTGAATAGGTTAGGATGCTTGCGCATCATTTCGTCCTCTCGTTCCCAAGTGAACTCATGACCACGCCGGGAGTTCCACCGAACTCTGATAATCGGAATCTTGCTATGCTTAAGTTGTTTAACTTATCGATCCATAATTTCCAGAATATAATTTCGTGGTAAGGTGATAAGACCAACAATGATAAGAAATGTTATCCGTCGGATTTTAAGAATCCCAAACGTCATCATATGAAATGATCTTAACGCATATCTTGTGAATACGTATTTCTCCTTTGACCAACCATCGGTCTAAAAATAATACGCTATGCGAAGATCTTGCAATGAGTTCACGACAATGGTCTATAATGCACCAATTATCATCATGACCTCTAAGATAAGAAGCATTTTAGTTGAAAGGAAAGTTAAACAGGAGATCCATAGGATCACGAAGATTAGGTCTTGTCACTTTTGAAGACAAGACCTTGGACACATACCAAGTTACGTCTTTTCCTTTAGACCAAACCCAGGTCTACAAGTTACGAAGGTTTATGAACCTTTATATCCACATCACAATGAGGATAATAACGAGTCTTGTTGTTTAAATCCAAGATAGAATTTTAATGATTTTCATGCTTAAGGATTCAAAAACGATTCAAGAAGTGATGCGAACAATAGGAAAGGTATTTGTAAACATGATTCGCAAGGTAGCAATATTTAAGTACGTTTACATACGCCGTGCAACAAACCATAAGCACAGCTAAGAACTTTTGTATGACTAGAAAGTCATGAACATAAGTTGATAATATCTCCAACAGAGAGGTTTGTTTAGGAAGGCTACCATCGCACAATCACGTTTTGATGATAACTCAAAATGAAAGTCGATAGATAAGGACTAAATGATTTCATATAGCTAGGTCAAAACATGAGGTTAAAGGGAGAGTAATCGATTTAAGAATCTAAGTGCTCCAAGCTTAGAACAAAAATCAACCTAAAACGATTGGGTCTCCTTTCAGGTTCAGAGATCATGCTTTGGTTTGATAGGTCGAATCACCTTCTCCTGACGGACTATCTTGGTTTCCTTCTTCGATAAACAATTCATGCGGTATTAAGTCTATGTCAAGGTTATGATCTTCGTGTACTTTTGTGTAACCTCTAATTATTACCATTGGTCATTTTAACAGAGTAAATAATTTCTAAACAACTAGGGTTAATGCTAAGTTAAAGAATAATTCCAGAAGAATCCAAGCTTATTATCAACCCTGGTATCAAATAGATGTGTAACTATTGATGATAAGGTACGCACATGTAACAACATTTAGTCTTGTCGAATGTGGTTTGCTTCAGTCGTAAATGTATGACCGGGTGATGTACTACTTTGACTTATATGACCTTTATTTCCATAATTTAAGTGTTCTTACTTTCTAGCTATAGCCATTTCCTAATTCTGATTGTTTCTAACTTGTCCTGGGGTCCTAATTGACCTGGGGCACACTTATGGTAATGGTCGGAACTCCAACCTTCTTAATGTCCCCGTTTAACGCATGTTAGCTTAATCGTATTAACCAACATAGCTAGGTTTACAACATTAGCATTCTTGTCTACCTTACCGCTAGGTTGCTTGTTCATCCCTCCAACTTCTTTCTACTACTCATTAGATTTTCCCAGTGTCCTTCTTAATTCTATTTGGTCTAATGTCATAAGGTATGACATCAGCTTTGTCAATTCATGGAGTTTGTCAGTATAAAGAGCACAACCTAACCCTACCATTGCACGATTTTAGAATTACAATCCTAACTTTTGCATTTCATTCCTTAAGTAATAGTACTCAATCACCAAGGCTTTGAACTTACCTCTATAACCTTATATGTAAGCATCACCGGTATACTAAGAATGTGCTTAAACCGGTTACACGACATCCTAATTTTCCTTAACATCATCCCAAAGAATAACGTAATGTATGTTTAGGGAGTATCATCACTCTTCTATACTTCCTGTAGTCCACTTTCATTCTAAGCATTTCAATCAGTTCCTCAGTTACCGAGATACTAAGTGGAGGAATGTCTCTTAAAATGATTAGAAATACCATGAAGGCTCTAAGTAGGACAGGACTTAAGTAATAGCAAGTGTCAGTAATGTTTTATTTACCTTAACAAGGTCTTACTAGAATTATGATCCTAGCACCCTAGGGTATAGAATAGGAACTTGTATTACTCATGATCGTTACTTCTCCCTACGTCCACGTCCTCTTCCAGACATTCTTTAAATTACCAAATATCAAAAGCTATCAGTCGTATGAAATAGACCTTTTGCCTTGAAATGAAAAGGAAGAGAAATTCAAGGATTTAAAGAAACAGACAAGCTAGAGAATCAGTCCGGATCCGTGGGATTAACACAAATGTCATGGTTTGAATTTCGTCCAAATTCAAGGTAAGGGTGAGCATTCCTACAAGTAGAACTGATAGATAGTTATGTTTTATGAAGACCGAGACTTTCTTGCTCAAGGTATAGGAATGATGACTTATACTGACTACAATGTTACCACCCGACCAGATTCACCGGACTTAGCATGCACGACAAGTTACAATTACGTGTGCACCCGTAATGGTAACTTGCTTTGCATGATCACCCCGGTTCCTCCTATCAGGTTAACATATCTTGTCAAGTATAGTGGTCATCAATGGTTGAAGTACCAAGGTATACGAAAGGATCCGTAAAGTTTGGGAATCATTGACCCGCCAAGGTAATTTAACCCATTTGCCTTAGAGACCTGTGTATTGACCATAGTTTATCACTCATCCCAGAAATCCCCAGGTAAGCACACCAGGTCTCGCAATGAGATATATGCGATATGCTTGTCTTAGCCCGAGGGCCTTTTGCCAGGAAATCCAGAATACAGGTGTCTATGTGTCACACAAATCACGAAGAACATTTAGGCGATGTCAAATGCACACAAACTCTCCCGTGACTCACAACAACTTGGAGCCACCATCCCGGTAGCCATATGCTCACAGGGATATGTTAAAGCAAAAATTCTCAGGCAACCAATTTAGTAGGCATAGCTTAGTAATCTATGTGTGTGTAACTAATGCAAATCCAGCTATAGTCTAAAATGCAATGCAGATGAGATGCAAAATTCATTTTAGTTCGCTATAACTAATGCTCTGATACTAATCTGTCACACCCTTAAAATCCGCTAAAGGGTTTTACCGTCAGGCGTGTGACACAACCAGGATCTCAGATAAGCATCAGTTACACCAAACGACTCGATAATTACAAATCATATAAGTTGTTTAATTTTAAGGAAACAAACCAAATATATTTAAGTTGCGCGGAAGCGAAAACAGGAAAACATTTAACAATAGTTTTGGAACACGCAAACACGCGTCCATCCAATTTATGTAAAGTAAATGCTAATTAAATCTTGAATACAGTTTGAGATGAACGCGGAATGACATGCAGTGGATGCTGTGCTCCCAGACGTGCCATCTTGAATACAGTCTTGTAGCATGGATCCCCATTAAGTTGCAGGTCGACACAGAGGTTTTGATCAATGGTGTGATTTATGTGTTTTCTAAGTACAATTGAACTTGAAGGAACGTTTTAAATAGTCACACGACTGTTAGTGTTTCATTATTTTGATTATTGTTTTAGGTTAGTGCTCGATTATGGAGTTGGTCGGCCGAAGTGGGTTAGGTTTAGTGGGTAATCCGCACAAACGACTCTAATATACAAATTGATGTGGCCCCTGAGTTCGAAACTCCCACTAGAATGTGTCGGTAGCTTTTGATCGAGTCAAAACCGTGTTAATTTGGTGTTTGAGAGTCGTCGGAGGCCGCCGGAATAGTGGCCGGAATCGCGACCGGGAAACCGAGGGTGGGGGCTGGGTTTTAAAAGAATTTACATTTACCCCCCTGCAGTTTATATTTGTTGTTATTTCATGCTAAAGTTTTGAAAACAAGTTTCATTTATTACCATTTTAGCCCCTGGACTTATAAATCCAATTTTATACATTTTTTTATAAATTATTATTATTATTATTATTATTATTATTATTATTATTATTATAAAAGTAATATAAAGTTACATAAATAAATCACGATTTTTTTTTCGGGTTGTCACACGAATGCTTTGAGTATAAAGTGGTTAAATCATCAAAAAGTAGATTTGAGGCGTCATGTCGTAACGATGGTTGCGATTGATGTATTCGTGCGTATTGGTGTAAAAGTGCAAGTATATTTCAAGTTAGATATTTTAAATCAGTATATACTTGTTCAATAATACAAACTTATCCCAATATTCGTCAAACAAACAAAAAAGTATTGGGTCGTATCATCAAAAAACCAATTAAATTTATCAGGATTTTAAAAAAACCGGACACCCACTTGGTCCCCCATCGGCCCACCCCTCCCCTTTTAACACTCCTCATTCGCATTTAAATCATCGCTTCGAAAACTAGGATATCGCTGATGTGGCAAGGGGAATGTCACATCCCTCGTCGAGGTTGACCAATCCCTCGCCTAGAATGTTGCGCCCGAGTGTAGGAGTTGTCACGTTTGACCGGCGAGAGACATGTCCAATCCCTCGCCTCGTTTAACTCGCCCCTCGCCGTATTATCTCGCACCTCGCCAAGATACTCGTAATGGATGGGGACATGGGCGAGAGAAGGGTCCAATCCCTCGCCTAAAACAGTGTACCCCTCACTGACGTGGGCGAGGGATGGGTCAAATCCCTCGGACCCATCCCTCGCCGACCCCTCGCTAATCTACTTTTTTAAAAAACGCAATATACACGTGGGCGAGATATAGACACGTGGGCGAGGGAAAATTTGTTGACGTGGCCAAGGGATCATGATTTTTCCTCGCCGGTGGCGAGAGTCAAAATCAAAAGTCTCTTTTCGTATTTTTAATGGTCAATGGTTATTTTCATAATTCGATTTAGTTAATTGGTCATTTTCGTAATTTTCAGCAAAAGACGACCAATCACACACATGTTTTTGCACACATATATTATATTGAATAACATGTTTTACGATTTACTTGATGAAAGAACATATATATGTAACAATCAACTGACTCATGGATGTAAATCAGCCACAACAGAAAAAACATCAACCATCCGTTTTTGTTTAATGTATATGCTAGTACAAACAACTTGAAATTCACATATGCTTATATAGAACTCCTGGGTATTAACTCTTTGTTAATCATCGGTGAAATTTTTTTGAACGGCTAAAGATTACTATGACCCAACTGATAATCTTCATGACTTCATTACTCAAGTATGGAAACCCGATACAACACTCAGAAAATAAACCAAGGTTTACATCTTTATAACTTCCGAATGTCATTCACCTTTGCACGACTCCCAGTTATTTAATTCAATAAAGCATCCATTTTTAGGTTTTTTTTTCTTTTTTTGAACGTCATCCATTTTCTAAGTACAAAACTCATAAAATAAGATCTTTAGAGTTAAGACTATAGAAATTTCTCTGTGGATTTGTTAATTATAAAATGGATTATTAGTCTAGCTTCTGGTTCGCATATAGTCTCACGTCTACATATAGGCTTTGCAATACAAGACTAATAAATGTGATTATTAAACACTAAAACTTATTTCACTTCATAACTTCATACAATGTTTATTCTACATGTTACTCGTTTCATATTTAATATTATGCAGTATATTTTCATATGACAAGCCTATAAGAATCAAATGACTTGTTGGTAACCAAAATTTTATAGATCTTCAGATTTTAGCTTAATGTACGTTTGCATCTACTATAAATTAAAATGCTTTCATTAACTAGTCGAGTTGAAACTAAAACATCATTCTGAACTACTATTACACCTCTGCATTGGGTATACAAACAAACAAACAAACAAACCCAGTATATCCCACTCGGAGCAGGGTCTGGGAGGGGTAGGTGGTGGCAAGTCTTTCCTCTATCCAGATAGGTAGAGAGACCGCTTCCAAAGAGACCCCTGGCTCGCTACAAAAGATATATCGCTCGCGATTTAACATATAATCAAATAATCAAACAATCAATCATATAATCAAACGTACGATTTATGATACATGGTATATGGTACAGCATACATCATATAAGAAGCATTCAAAGCATTAAGATATCACCAAAGGAAGTATAAAATGAACAAGCATGCATCAGGAAAGCTGCAAGTTTCCTGCATTGGGTATAGGTGGTGCAAAACTTTGGGGAAAAAAACTAAAGTCAAAACGTTATCGCTAACCCACACGTTAAGGTAAAAACGAAACGTGCAAAATATATAAAAGATAAAACCATCATAAACCTTCGTGTTGTTACAAGGCCATTAATAATATTTTAATTTAATATATAAATGAAATCTTTTAAATAGTAGTGAGGGAAAATTGATAAAAATAGTCACGTCATAACGAAAAAAACCAACAGTTAAAGATTTAACGTTGATAAAAATAAGCAATACAAGTTTGTATTTTATAAATTCATATATGGAGGAAAAAAACTATAAATAAATTATAACATTGAATCAATTTTGACGATTTGTACTTTGTGCAACTTGAACATATTTATAACATATAATTCTGCTTTAAATAAATTTTTAACAAATTGAAATTAAAAGTAGGCATGTCATAATAATATTTTTCAAAATTTAATAAAACTTTAGATTTTAATATTTATAAGCATGTGAAAAACAAACTGATAAACATAAGGTATAAAATGTAGATAATTAAGTAAACCTGAGAGAGTCCAAATTTAAATTTTCAAGTTTATTTGTGTATATTAAGAATGATGACGCAAAGACGACGTGCACTAAATGCATGTAAATACACGTAGACGCTTTGTGTCTTTTAATATATAATCAATGTCTTCATGTGTTTCACATTCATATCTCCACAACTAGATATGAACCTTAATTAATGCATGACTACATTAGTCTTCGTAATGATGTATGACTACTCCTTAATACCGTACGTTTGAAGCACATGTAGCTGTTTGTATGATTTTATAGTATCATATCATGTAGCACTTTGCCTATGGTTCTCTTACTCCGACTTGAAAAAAATGCATACGAACAAAAACAATTGACTACAAGTCAATCTAAATTTAGGTTTGCATGGAGTTTGGTGATGCATCCTTATTACATGCTATACAAAATGCAACCCCATGTACAGTGAAGTACAATGGTTTATGGATGATAAACGATACATTATGCTTTTAAACAACTATTATGCATGTGGTACTATTTTTTTACGTAAACTTTGAAATGTTATCAACGACACTCATGTCTCGTTTACCTTATATAAAATTACATTTGTTATCAACAAATGGGTTTGCGGCAGTGTTTCGGCGTTACTTTTTTCCCAACAGTTGCGTCTCTGTCGCAACGTGATATTTCGATTTTAATATAACGTTCTGATAACTATCAACAACATCTAGAATTTTTCTTTCTTATATCAAGTTACGTATGTTATTGACGTTTTCTTCAAAGCGTGTTTTCGCGACAATGTTATAATATTAGCTTTCTTATGATACCTATTTTGTTTTTTAGTGACTTTTTATTAAGTGTAAGTCTTTTTGATTTAAACTTTTTTAATTATTTTATATAGGTTTTTGAAGTTGTTTTAAATTCATTTCATGTTTGTCTACGCTTATTTTCCTGCTATCAATGTGACATCATTTTCTTAAATTCCAGATAAACCCATGCTACGTGTTAAATTTTTTCTTAAATCGACCCGATGCGAAGCGCGGATAAGTACCCCTAGTTCACTATATATAAGAAAGAGATTAATTGATCCAAGTCATACTTGGATCATAACTTTATAAATAGTAATAATATTTTGAACTTGAAAATTTTCAAATATAATTTCATTAATGACACAATGTTTAATATATAAGGTTCATTACAAATAACTATTTTTACACATAGGAAAACTGAACTGGACAAGAAAATTTTAGGTATCGCAAATACAAGTAATTTAACTAAGAATAAATTGACGTTGACAACGACTCTGATTCCATTGCTGTAGCACCAAAAAAACAACAGTTTCTTACTACAATGAATGTTTGATAATTTGTAAAGTATCGATCTATAGTACTTATAAATTGAAGAGCGATAAATTCTATCTCATAGTTGTTGAAGTAATAATCCTATCAACAACCTTCATCTTCCTTGTTGTAGCTCCTTCAATAAAATGGACAATATCACCTCCAATGATCAACTTCACCAGAACGGTTACAAATGTCATTTTTGTTGTCTTTTTCATTTTTTTTTATCTTAGAACAGTGCTTTTTCCCTTGCTGGTTTCATTCTAAAAAAAACTTCCAATTTTAATACGATGGTGCAATACCATATCCTATTTCATTTGATTTTAATATGAAAGAACAATTGCAAAAAAGGGTTGGTACCTCGTTTTAGAACTTGGTGGTGCTAGATATTTAATGTAATTGGATTAACTAATAACTAACGTGATCATAACATGTATTAAATAAGTTAGAAGGTGCGGAGTGCACGTTTGTTTGATTTTATTATGATTTTGATATTGTAAACCTCCTTAAGGGCAAAGCCCCTAAGTGATGGGGGTTCCAAGGGGGCAACACCCCCTTGACGGGGGTCCGGGGCAATGCTCTAGTAGCAGGGTCCAAGAGGCGGCAGCCCCTAGCGGGATACAAAGGCAGAGAGCTCCTAGCTAGGATCGAGTTGATGTGAAAAAATACATTTCAAATCGATTTTCAAACTTTCACAGTGAAATTCAAGTGGAAAAAGGCACATTTTCTTGTCATTTAAATTCAAATAAAACTGCCAAACGGCTTTTTCTCGATTCCCTGAAAGTGAATTGATTTATGTGTTTTGGTCACCCTTCTTGTTTTTCTTCTTCTGGTTCAAAAACACACACAAAAATACATACTTTTATCTTGATCAACATCTGAGTTGTATCCGATTGACATATTCAAGTGAACTACTGAAATTTCAAATTGAAAGTGATCAAGTGCGTGCAAAACCCGTAAATCCTATCCGTCCACTAGCACATTCAACACCTCTTAGTTCATCATCCAGAGTAGGGTATAAACCATCCCATAGCTCCTTCCTTATTTTCCTTCATTGGATATTGTTCAACGTAATTGCTAAATTATCATCCTATATGCAAGGAATGGTGATCAAGGTGATACCTCCAGGATCAAATTTACGATACCATAATCTTTCGTGAAAATGTGTCAACCGCATTCATTATTTTGATGGTTAGCATCGTAGGTAAAAGTTTGAACATGAGTTTTCTAATAAACTTATTGAGATATGAAAGCTTTGGCGTTGGAGGATACCAAAAAATATGTCGAGCTAAAAATTAAAGCTGAGGAATTTTATGAACGTTATGATGAAGAGGTGAATGATAAGATCGAGGTAGTAGCGAGCAAATTGGTTTATGTAATAGGAAGATTAAAGTCAGAGGAAGTGTGAGTTCAAGATCTGTTAGCTAAGTAGCATATTATTGATTCCCACATCACTGATTTAAGAAAGCCTGCTAGGAGCTAGGTGGAGTCTCTAAGAGATTAAATTAATGAAAATGACTTTTTAATAAAAGAGCCCAATAAGAAACGTACTAAGGAAAATGATGACCATGTTGTGGTGTCTGTGCCGTTTATGAAAATCACAATATTATTAGTATCCTTTTTAGTGTATTCTCTCATGGGTGCGGTATCTTGAATTTCATCTTCTTCGTGGCCAAAATGCTGCTTGGCAATTTGGTTCGAGTTGGATACATAGATGAGCTAGCGTAAGCTTTTTAAAAATCAAATGACGCCTCATGTCAAGGTGTGAAAGAAAACTTGTATGACTTGTTTCTTCTATTAGGAGTGTATATTTTTGCTAGAACTGATCATTGGCTATTTTCTTGTAAATGAGTCTATATTGGTGCCTGGCTCATAAAATTTCCACCACTGTTTGGGTTTATAAAAGCACGTACAGCTTAATACCATAAATATTTCTGCTTGTTATATGCAATGTTGATTGCCATTAATGCTAGCTTCTAGGGTTGTAGGTATACCATTCAGTCTATGAAATCTTCTTATTAGCTGTATGTCCCTAACTCCTTGCACAAAACCAACTATCATAAGATCCTCTATGGCGTCTCAAATGTGTAAGATTTTCCTATCATATATGTAATGAAATCAATGACTCATTTATTATATATTCTTTGAATTCAAGATTTCAATGAATAATGTTATGTCATATTAATTGACAAAATTAGCAAGAAAATTTATTCAAAAAGTCTGGAAAACTGTTTATACTCCTAGTTACTAAAACTATCAAACCATAGTCGGACCGCTCCAACCAAAGTTTGAAAAAACATTTGGCACAAAACGGTATAGAACAATTTGAACTTGCTATAAGCATAGTTGGTCGATATGGCTTGGACATCATCTACACTTGTCTTCCACTACTTTCTTATAAAAAGCGTTGTTAGTACATTAGGAACTTCTACTATAAGCAAGACTTAGTTGAACTGCAGGTGATGGAGTCTGATATTTGCCCTCATTGTATAACAAGCAAGTGTTTTAGTCCCATCAAATATGCTTCACGCATCATTTGCTGATACATATGTAGTTGTTGTTAATGCATCCCCTACCAATCGTTTGCCACAAGTGGCATTGCCTATAGGAGAGCACGTGCAATGAAACATAGTATATAACTTGGTATCATTTGGTACGGTGGATTGACAAATTGGTACGGCATTATTGACGGTGTGTTGTTGTGTTGAGATAGTAGGGTAACACGCGGAATGACGTTTGTGTAAAGGGAAGAGAAATGGGTACGAGAATCGCTGAGGAAAAAGGTGATCCTACAGATGTTTGGAATTCTATGTTAGGATTCTGATATAGTTCAAACTTGGATATTATAGTGTTAGGTATTTCCATTATTACTTATGTTTGTTTAGATAAGTCTATGTGTTTAGGATCATCAGCCATGATTGTATTAAAATAAAGAAATGAAGAGAAAAGAGAAGAAATTAATCTATTCGATCACTGAATGTAGCCAATGTTGATGTATGTTGAATCATGAAGGATAAAACTACCAAAAATTTAGGATTTCAGCACTTGCTGCCAACTACCGAATCAGGCCAAATGTTGAATCCACTACCGAAATGCATGTGCTGAGCAGCATATGCCGAAGCAACTGCCGAACTACATATATTGAATCTCTACTGAACAACTTATACATATCAACTACCGATCAGAAGTGAACTCCATAAGCTGCTGATCGACTACTACTCGGAACAAATTGTTTATGTCGACGAATGCTTTATTTCACCTTTTGGAGACAACATAGTACTGAAGCTGCCAACTCCGATACATAGATTATCTATTTGATGTAGACTCTAAACATAGAATAGTTTATTCTTATTATTTAGATTTCATAGTATTAAGGTCCTTACACTTGTATAGTAGATGCAAGCTTTTTAGCCAATTGATTGTATCTACCGATTATAACACTTGTTTCACCAAATTAATCAACTGAATACTTTTAAAGAAACTTGTGCATTTACATTTACTCAAAGTATTTGTGTTGTGATAGTAGGTAGTTAACTTATATTCCATATTTGTTATTTACTGATCTAAAAAGAAGTTCTTGTTAGTCTTAATCTAAGACCTGATCCAGCAATGTACTTTTGTAATTCACCATGTATGAATGCTTAAAGGAATGTTAATAATGTTCAATGATGTTCTTAGTTCCTCATGACTTCAAATCAACTACCTTGAATGATATCTACACTAAAGGAATCTATGTACTAAACAATGCATTTAGATATCATGAGAACATATGGGTGTGTTCCTCTTAATAACCCTATGGCATGAGAATAAATTTTTATATCAGTAAAAATTAGAGAGAAATTAAGTACATGTAGAGAGAGGGAGATTTCCTGCCTTTACCTTACCTCACTCCACCTTATATACATTTACAAATTAGGGTTTTCGAGGAGATTTTATGAAGTAGGTAATCCCAACCCACCTTTATATCACTCCTTTTACCTTATTGGTGAGAAATCAAACTTTGGGTGTAGGCCACCACTCTCATAACTAACCTCTTATGGTCATTCTCCTAAATGGGTGGGTTTCTTGTTTATGAACCTAGATAACCCGTCAATGCAGATTATACTTCTGTATATCATTATATTGTTGCCATATTACTTTGTGGTTCATCAAGTTAAGGGTGCCATGAAAACCGCTCCCAAGCACACTTGCCTTATTTGGTCACTAAGCTGAGCTAATTCATGAAATCTTCCATCAAATAATACCATGTAATCGTAGTTTTTCTTTTTTAAAACAAGCTAGACTTGAATGCTATGTCAACACATTTATTCCCTGCCTTAATTATGTGTTGAATTCTAAGCCTTTCCTATTATCTATGTTCTGATAGATGTTCATTCAAAAGTTAGTAATTGGACTTTTAGTTCCATTATAGATCCAGACCAATAGTGGTGTTGGTTTAGATAAGGGTTACATCATATTAGGTGATGTGATCCAAATCATACATATAAACACATTAAACGATCATAAGTTATTCCTGAAACTCTTTCTTGAAGTGATGAAATTGGACTTAAATTATGAAATTGTGTTTTCAGGCTTGAAATAGACCATGATGGACAAAATGAGTCAATTAAGGGAGCAAGGTAGAAAAAAGTATATTACAAAGTATATTACTATTAAGTCAACTATAATAGTCTCATGAGCATGTAGCTATATCCCTAAGTTATAAGAGGAACCAAGGAGAAAATATTAAAGAAGAAGAAATTGAAGAAAATAAATCTTTGGAGTTCAAGCATGATGCAGAGCCACATGAGGTACGCCACCGTACCCAGCTTCAAATACACACCCATGTTAAAATTAATACACCCTCATGTTTATGAGTTTTACAGGACAAAAGTGTTATCCCCTCGAAAGGAAGCACGAGGGCATGCCATAAAAGGCACGGGCCATGCCCTGCCTCCAACACGAGGTCGTGCACCATCAAGCTCGTGGCCATGCCTGACCAAGTCTGTGTGTACTAGCCCACCAACTTTCACATACATCGTACCAACACGGGGCCATGCCTTTTGAGGCACATTGGTCATGCCCGACACCCACTAAGCCTATATATAACAGCTCATTTGCAACTTTATAGGAGATTTCAGAGGGGCGAAACTTGTGTCTTTTCTCTTAGGAATCTAGTCTTGATGGCCCGTTGGAGTGCATTCAACACTTAGAATATGATTGTCTAAACATCACCCATTTGTTGATTATTAGTTTGGTTATTCCATTTTAGCGATGATTTCATACTTATCTTCTCTATGTATTGTTGTTATGTTCAAGCTCTTATGAACTAAACTCTTATTATCATCATAACTGGGTGACACTTATGTAAATTTGATGAACTAATGGTGTGGTTAGCTTATTTAATGTTATGGTACTTTTAGTAAACTTTTGATGGGTTGCATTTACATATTAACGAGAAGTATAAACTCATGATTTGTAATTGTAAATATCATACAAGGTTGAAAAACATATGAACTAACTTTTATTCTTGAAACCATTCTTCACTAGAATCATGGCTAATGAACTAGAAATGATTATTAGAAATCATATCAACTTAATTTTTTGATCATGTGTGAGTTTCCTTTTTTATTATCTGAAAACGTACACTAATAAATTATGGTTTTAAAAAAATTAAAGAGTAAATTACAAATTATGTCCTTTATAATACATGAAATTACCCGTGTGTTCTTTAATTTCAATAATACACCGTATGTCCTTTTTTGTGACAACCCGTTTTCGGTAATACTATTAAACAAATTTTCACCGTTTATCATAAATTGAACCAATTTATTTTTATTTAATAAATAATAATAATATAATAATATAATAATAATAACATAATAATATAATAATAATAATATATAATAATAAAGTCGAGGGGTTGTATTGTCATTTTTGAAACTTCAAAAGTGAGTTTTACATAAAACGAAACAAGTTCAAAACCCCAGGGACCAAATATGTAAATTCCCTTTTAAACCCCCTTCCCCCCCCCCCCCCCCGTAATTCCGGCCGACCCTCCGGCCACCGCCGGAGCGGCTCCGGCGACCCCCCTAAACTCCAAAATAATGTGGTTTTTGACCTAACTAAAGTTACCGACACATTCCCGTGGTGGAGTCGAACGTGAGTCACCATTCAATTGAATAATACAAGTGCAAACACCACTAAAACCGACTATCTCCATTGTCGGCCAAAACAAGCAATCCACGATCGCCATTAACACTAAAATAATTCAATTAATCGTGTATATAAGACCCCATAACTATTCCTAATAGAATTCAACTTTCAATCGCGTCTGAAACGAACTTAAACACCTCCATTGATCACCACTTCGACCGTACCTGCACCATACTCGAACACATCATCCGAGCATTTTATTCTACAATTAACATAGGGCTTTTGATTATAGCCTAATTCGAAGCTTCCTGTGCAAGCAATTTGGTTTTCATCATCGTTTGATCATCATTCAATTGCGGGTTATATCGCGGCTCGTTCTTCATTGTTCTTAGCATCAAACCAAACCAAAACAGGTAATTAACACTCCAATCTATTCGTTTTTACATAAGGAATAAACCCTAACATTAATTTGAGTATCAACTTCGAATCAGGGTTCAATTTGATCGATTGTGATCTAGGGTTTATACGAATTTGGGGAAAATTGGGGATTATGGCTTAAAAAGAAATGGGGCGCATTATGTCGCGGCCTTGTGCCTTGGTTCAGTGGTTGGTGCGTGATTTTGGGTTAGAGGTCTCGGGTTCGAACCCGAGCCTCTGCCATTTTTTTAAAACCTTTTTAAAGCCTCTAAAAATTATACAAAATTACTAAAAATTATAAAAATAATTTTATAAACATCTCTTATTTTAAATCTCACAAAGTTATTTCTGTAAATTTATTTTATTTAAAACCATAATAATTTATAAATTAATATTATAATATTACCAAATAACTATTTTAATAAAATAGACATTAGACTGTGTTTAATTATAATCATGAAAATCAAAGGAATTATATATCCTATAATTTCAGCAATACGGTAACGAACGTTTAGATTAATAAATAATTACCGATAATACGTTATCGTAATAATATTTATTTCGAAAGATTACAAAGAATATATACATAATATATTTAAACATTGTCAGATGTTGACCCTAGTTTATAATTAAACTCAAACATATATATGTATATATACAAATCGTTTGCGTCAAACCGAACCGACCAATTCGACCAAATATATCTATTCGCATTGAATACATTTCAAAGACTTAGTTACAATCCGTAATAGGTATTGCTCGTGCTTGATCGTGTATCGCCTTATTCTTTAAAGTTCTTGTTGCTTTCATTACATAATTCAAGGTGAGTTTACAGCCCACTTTTACTTTATACTCTTTTTGGGGGAGAGAAACATGCTGTTTTTATAACTTTACATTACATTGGATTTTTGTAATACTGCATACTTGATACTATGGTGTATACTTGCCCAACGACCGTTAATATGGACTTAACGAGGTAATTGTTAGTAGTACTACTGGGATTGACATACCCACCCGGGCTAGTCGCGCTAGCACAACGTTCGTCAAACGGGTGAACGGTTAGCCTAATTACAAGTGTTGTGGTGTGTGATCCACATCCGGGCCTGTTTTTATTTATTTGATTACATGTCAGTTCGGCCGCGCCTTCATACACATAGTGATCATTATGGACTAGCTACCCATTATATGCTTTAATTACAAATCCGGGAATTTCATTATACTTGACGGATTAATAAATCCGGGGATTTCATTATACTGACCGGATTAATAAATCCGGGGATTTCATTAACTTGAGGATTAATAAATCCGGGGAATTTCATATATACTGACCGGATTAATAAATCCGGGGATTTCATTATACTTATCAGATTACTAAATTCGGGAATTACATACTTGACGGATTACATAATCCGGAATTACATACTTGACGGATTACATAATCCGGAATTACATACTTGCGGATTTCATAATCCGGGAACTTCATTACTGATAATTACTGTTTTCTGATAAACCTGTGAACTCACCAGTCTTGTACTGAGATTTTTGCATGTTTTCTCTCAGGACTTGATGTGGCACGTTTAGGAGCACAGCATCTACAGCATGTCATTCTGTATTCACCACAAACTGTTTTCAAGATTTAATTTGCATTTACTTGACATAAACTGGATTGGACACATGTTTGTGTGTTTCAAAACTATTGTTGAATGTTTCACTGTATTCGCTTCCGCACTACTTAAATACATTTGGTCTGTTTCCTTAAAATTAAGCAACTTATATGATTTGTAATTATCGAGTCGTTTGGTGTAACTAATGCTTATCTGAGATCCTGGTTATGTCACACGCCTGACGGTAAAACCCCGTACGTGGAAAATAGGGTGTGACAGATTGGTATCAGAGCATTAGTTATAGCGAACTAAAATGAATTTTGCATCTCATCTGCATTGCATTTTAGACTATAGCTGGATTTGCATTAGTTACACACACATAGATTACTAGGCTATGCCTACTAAATTGGTTGCCTGGAAATTTTTGCTTTAACATATCCCTGTGAGCATATGGCTACCGGAGGTGGCTCCAAGTTGCTGTGAGTCACGGGAGAGTTTGTGTGCATTTGACATCGCCTAAATTTCTTCGTGATTTGTGTGACACATAGACACCTGTATTCTGGATTTCCTGGCAAAAGGCCCTCGGCTAAGGCAAGCATATCGCATATATCTCATTGCGAGACCTGGTATGCTTACCTGGGGATTTCTGGGATGAGTGATAAACTATGGTCAATACACAGGTCTCTAAGGCAAATGGGTCAAATTACCTTGGCGTGTCAATGATTCCCAAACTTTACTGATCCTTTCGTATACTTTGATTAATCAACCCCGATATAATACATACATACTTGGTACTTCTATCATTGATGACCACTGTACTTGACAAGATATGTTAGCCTGATAGGAGGAACCGGGGTGATCATGCAAAGCAAATTACCATTACGGGTGCACACGTAATTGTAATTTGTCGTGCATGCTAAGTCCGGTGAATCTGGTCGGGTGGTAACATTGCAGTCAGTATAAGTCATCATTCCTACACCTTGAGCAAGAAAGCCTCGGTTCTCATAGAACATAGCCACTGATGTGGAAACTATTTATCAGTTCTATTTGTAGGAATGCTCACACTTACCTTGAATTGGACGAAATTCATACCATGACATTTGTGTTAATCCCTCAGATTCGGACTGATTCTCTAGCTTGACTATTTCTTTAAATCTTTGAATTTCTCTTCTTTTTCATTCCAAGACCAAAGGTCTATTTTCATATGACTGATAGCTTCTGATATTGGTAATGTAAAGAATGTCTGGAAGAGGACGTGGACGCGGGAGAGGTATATCTCAATGACGCCTGCAGAGTTGGCAGCGATAATCAATCATAGTATCACCGCAGCGTTGGCAAACCAACCCCCTCCACAGCAGAACCCTATTGGTCAACCGACTTGCACCTACAAGTCCTTTATGGACTGCAAGCCTAATCCGTTCAATGGAACCGAGGGAGCGGTGGGACTGCTCCGTTGGTTCGAAAAGCTAGAATCAGTGTTTGAAATCTGCAACTACCCTGCTGGGAATAGGGTAAAATATGCTGCTGGCACACTGGATGGTGCTGCTCTGAGCTGGTGGAACACACAAGTTCAGATGCTGGGCATTGAAGCTGCAAACGCCATAACATGGGTAGAATTCAAGAATCTGCTGAAAGAGGAGTACTTTCACGAGACGAAATACAAAAACTGGAAACTGAATTTTGGAACCTGAAGATGGTAGGTTCTGAAATTGAAGCTTACACAACTCGTTCTCACGAGTTGGCTACTCTGTGCCCTACTATGATTAACCCGGCTTACAAACGGGTTAAAAGATACATCGACGGACTGGTACCTGAAATCCAGAGCATGGTCACCACTGCTAGACCAGCTACCATTCAGGAAGCTGTTCAACTAGCCCACAAGTTGACTGACCAGGCTGTCACGCAAGGAAAACTGCCCCCGCGAGGTGCTGCATCTGGTTTCCACAATAACAAGAGGAAATGGGAACCATCTACCAGCGGAAAGCAATCTTCATCCTCCACTTATCAACCTCAACACAAGAAGTTTAATCCGTCCCAACCTTCTCATTCGGCGGCTATCAGGAAATCTCCCAAAGTGCAACAAATGTCAGCTCCATCATACTGGGCAGTGCACAAGGAGCACGTGTGAGAGGTGTGGGAAGTTCGGGCATGTTGCCAAGTATTGCCGGGTGAATTTCTCGGGAAAAGCACCTCAACAACAGCAGAACCACAATCAGACTGTGTGCTATGAATGTGGTCAACCCGGACACTTTAAAAAGGATTTCTTGAGACGGAAAAAGAATGGTGACAATGTGCTGCTGATAAGCCCAAAGACAACAACAATGGTGGTGGCGGTGGCAGAGGCAGAGTCTTCATCATGGGCTCAGGTGAGGCTCGAAACAACCCTACTGTAGTATCTGGTAGATTCTCTATTAATGGGTGTTATGCCTCTGTTTTATTTGACTCTGGTGCTGATAAGAGTTATGTGTCCACCAAGTTTAGTAAAACACTAGGGATGGTGCCTACTGATTTGAGTTCTAATTATGCCATAGAAATAGCCGATGGTAGGACGATAACAGCAACACAAGTGTTTAAAAACTGTAAGCTAGGCTTATCCGGACACACCTTCAGCATAGACCTTATTCCTGTCACACTAGGAAGCTTCGATGTAGTCGTCGGGATGGATTGGTTATCCAAGAATAGTGCTGAGATAGTTTGCAAGGAGAAGCTGATCAAGTTACCTATTTCGGACGATGAAATTCTTATTGTGGAAGATGAAAAGGTGGGTGCGGTGGTTGGTATCATATCATATTTGAAGGCTCAGAAATGTCTCAGAAAAGGACACCTTGCCTTGTTGGCACTTGTTACTGAACCGAAGGCGGATGAAAGGCGAGTTGAAGATATTCCTGTTGTTAGAGACTTTCCTGAGGTATTTCCCGAAGACCTACCTGGCCTTCCTCCACACAGACAGGTAGAATTTCAAATTGAACTAGCACCAGGAGCAACTCCGATCGCTCGGGCGCCGTACCGCCTGGCACCGAACGAACTACAAGAGCTGTCTAAGCAATTGCAAGAATTGTTAGACAAAGGATTCATACGTCCCAGCTCTTCACCTTGGGGAGCTCCAGTGCTTTTTGTTAAAAAGAAAGATGGAACCTTCAGGATGTGTATTGACTACCGCGAACTGAATAAGGTGACAATCAAGAATAGGTATCCACTTCCACGCATTGATGATTTGTTCGACCAGTTGCAAGGATCTAGCTACTATTCCAAGATTGACTTGAGATCAGGTTATCATCAGTTGAGGGTTCGAGAGGAAGACATCTCCAAGACTGCGTTTCGAACACGCTATGGACACTACGAGTTCACCGTAATGCCTTTTGGGCTGACCAATGCCCCAGCAGTTTTCATGGACCTCATGAACCGTGTCTGCAAACCTTATCTGGATAAGTTTGTCATTGTCTTCATTGATGACATACTAATCTACTCCCGTAATAAGGAAGATCATGAGGGACACTTGAGAACCATACTGGAATTGCTGAGAGATGAACAACTTTACGCAAAGTTCTGAAAATGTGCCTTCTGGATGCGTGAAGTGCAATTCCTTGGGCACGTGGTGAATGAAAAGGGTATACATGTTGATCCTTCAAAGATTAAAGCAATCAAGGATTAGCCAGCACCAAAGACGCCTACTGAGGTGCGACAATTCCTTGGTTTGGCAGGCTATTACCGGAGATTTATCGAAGGATTTTCTAAATTGGCACAACCTTTGACTGCCCTGACTCATAAGGAATAACTTATAAGTGGGGTAGCAAAGAGGAAACAGCGTTTCAGGCGCTTAAAGACAAACTCTGCAGCGCACCAATCCTAGCCTTACCAGAAGGAACTGATGACTTTGTTGTTTACTATGATGCATCCATCCAGGGTTTGGGGTGTGTATTGATGCAACGTGACAAAGTCATAGCTTATGCATCTAGACAGCTCAAGGTGCATGAGAAGAACTATACAACGTATGATCTGGAACTAGAAGCTGTAGTGTTTGCCTTGAAGATCTGGAGGCACTACCTATACGGAACCAGGTGCACAATCTATACAGATCATAAGAGCCTCCAACACATATTTAACCAGAAGGAACTAAATATGCGGCAATGACGATGGTTAGAATTACTCAATGATTATGACTGTGTGATCAAGTACCATCCGGGTAAGGCTAATGTGGTAGCCGATGCCCTTAGTCGTAAGCAGAATCCAAATGACTATCCACTCTGACCTACCAATGCAAATCAAAGCTGCTCAATCTGAGGCCTTGAAGACAGAGAATCTCAAAGCAGAATCCATGCGAGGCATGGAGAAACAATTGGAGGTTAAAGATGATGGAATCCGTTATTTTATGAAACGGATCTGGGTACCACAGTACGGGAACTTGCGAGAGCTGATAATGGATGAAGCTCATAAGTCACGTTACTCGATCCATCCAGGTTCAGACAAGATGTACCAGGACCTGAAAGAATTTTACTGGTGGCCGAAAATGAAGGCGGAGATAGCCACATACGTAAGCAGATGCCTAACTTGTTCCAAGGTTAAGGTGGAATACCAGAGACCATCCGGTTTACTCCAACAACCGGAAATTCTAGTGTGGAAATGGGAGCAGATCTCGATGGACTTCATCACGAAGTTACCTAGGACACCCAGCGGATGCGATACCATTTGGGTTATAGTAGATCGCTTAACGAAATCCGCACACTTTCTGGCAATCCGAGAGACTGATCGAATGGAGAAGCTGACATGTATCTATTTAAAGGAAATAGTCTCTCGACATGGCGTACCGATATCTATCATTTCTGATCGTGACGCTCGGTTCACTTCTCATTTCTGGCAATCGTTACAACAGTCATTAGGAACACGGCTGGATATGAGTACTGCATATCACCCGCAGACCGATGGTCAAAGTGAGCGTACAATCCAAACACTGGAAGACATGTTGCGTGCCTGTGTGATCGATTTCAGTAGCAGTTGGGAAACTCATCTACCATTGGTTGAGTTCTCCTATAATAACAGTTATCACACCTCAATCAAGGCAGCTCCATTTGAGGCATTGTATGGACGTAAGTGCCGATCACCTATCTGCTGGGCAGAAGTAGGAGAAAGCCAACTTACAAGACCTGAACTTGTGCACGAAACGACTGAGAAGATCGTGCAAATTCGTAACCGTATGGCGGCAGCACGTGATCGACAAAAGAGTTACGCCGACAAGCGTCGGAAGCCATTGGAGTTTCAGGTTGGTGACAAAGTACTACTGAAGGTCTCACCCTGGAAGGGTGTAATACGCTTTGGAAAGCGTGGGAAGTTAAGCCCAAGATACGTGGGGCCATTTGAGATTGTCAAACGAATTAGCCCAGTAGCCTATCAGTTGAATTTACCTGAAGAACTCAGGGGGATACATGATGTGTTTCACATATCCAATCTGAGGAAATGTCTGTCTGATGAATCATTGATCGTGCCTTTGGAGGAATTGAAGATAGATGATCAACTACATTTCATCGAAGAACCAGTGGAGATCATGGATCGAGAGGTCAAGACACTAAAGCGTAGCAAAATTCCCATTATGGGCGTGAGATGGAACTCCAAATGGGGACCTGAATTTACATGGGAACGGGAGGATCAGATGAAGTCTAAATATCCGCACTTGTTTGTGGATACACCTTCAGAACTAACTCCAACTGAATTTCAGGATGAAATTTTCTCAACTGAGGGATACTGTGACATCTCACGATATCAAGCAAAGAACATTGCGGGTCTACTTTCACATTTGTTTCACACGCGTGCGATAGCTCAGATAATACAGATGGATTTGATGATGAACGAAAGTGCTAGAAACATTCAAGATATTCCCAAATCAGAAAGGAAACCTAAGATTCTTCTTGTTGAAGATCATGTGGTGAATGCGAGTGACATCTGGCACTAACCAGTACGTCAGTTAGCATTAAGTTTGTTAACTCACTGTGTGTATTAACTGTTCTCATATATTTTCATAGTCTAATTATCGGTTTAATCGAATTCTCCGTATACATGTTTGTTAACCCCGGTGTTCCAATTTTCGGGACGAAAATTCCTTCAACAAGGGGATAATGTGACAACCCGAGTTTTCGGTAAATACTATTAAACAATTTTCACCGTTTATCATAAATTGAACCAATTTATTTTTATTTAAGAATAATAATAATAATAATAATAATAATAATAATAATAATAATAATATAATAATAATAATAATAATAATAATAATAATAATAATAATAATAAAGTTGAGGGGTTGTATTGTCATTTTTGAAACTTCAAAAGTGAGTTTTTACATAAAACGAAACAAGTTCAAAACCCCAGGGACCAAATATGAAAATTCCCTTTTAAACCCCCTTCCCCCCCCCCCCCCCCGTAATTCCGGCCGACCCTCCGGCCACCGCCGGAGCGGCTCCGGCGACCCCCCTAAACTCCAAAATAATGTGGGTTTTCACCTAACTAAAGTTACTGACACATTCCCGTGGTGGAGTCGAACATGAGTCACCATTCAATTGAATAATACAAGTGCAAACACCACTAAATCCGACTATCTCCATTGTCGGCCAAAACAAGCAATCCACGATCGACATTAACACTAAAATAATTCAATTAATCGTGTATATAAGACCCCATAACTATTCCTAATAGAATTCAACTTTCAATCGCGTCTGAAACGAACTTAAACACCTCCATTGATCACCACCTTCTACCGTAACCTGCACCATACTCGAACAACATCATCTGAGCATTTTATTCTACAATTAACATAGGGCTTTTGATTATAAGCCTAATTCGAAGCTTCCTGTGCAAGCAATTTGGTTTTCATCATCGTTTGATCATCATTCAATTGCGGGTTATATCGCGGCTCGTTCTTCATTGTTCTTAGCATCAAACCAAACCAAAACAGGTAATTAAACACTCCAATCTATTCGTTTTTACATAAGGAATAAAAGCCCTAACATTAATTTGAGTATCAACTTCGAATCAGGGTTCAATTTGATCGATTGTGATCTAGGGTTTATACGAATTTGGGGAAAATTGGGGATTATGGCTTAAAAAGAAATGGGGCGCAGTTATGTCGCGGCCTTGTGCCTTGGTTCAGTGGTTGGCGCGTGGGATTTTGGGTTAGAGGTCTCGGGTTCGAACCCGAGCCTCTGCCATTTTTTTTAAAACCTTTTTAAAGCCTCTAAAAATTATACAAAAATTACTAAAAATTATAAAATAATTTTTATAAACATCTCTTATTTTAAATCTCACAAAGTTATTTCTGTAAATTTATTTTATTTAAAAACCATAATAATATTTATAAATTAATATTTATAAATATTACCAAATAACTATTTTAATAAAAATAGACATTAGACTGTGTTTAATTATAATCATGAAAATCAAAGGAATTATATATCCTATAATTTCAGCAATACGGTAACGAACGTTTAGATTAATAAATAATTACCGGATAATACGTTATCGTAATAATATTTATTTCGAAAGATTACAAAGAATATATACATAATATATTTAAACATTGTCAGATGTTGAATCCTAGTTTATAATTAAACTCAAACATATATATGTATATATATCAAATCGTTTGCGTCAAACCGAACCGACCCAAATTCGACCAAATATATCTATTCGCATTGAATACATTTCAAAGACTTAGTTACAATCCGTAATAGGTATTGCTCGTGTTTGATCGTGTATCGCCTTATTCTTTAAAGCTCTTGTTGCTTTCATTACATTAATTCAAGGTGAGTTTACAGCCCCACTTTTACTTTATACTCTTTTTGGGGGAGAGAAACATGCTGTTTTTATAAACTTTATATTACATTGGATTTTTGTAATACTGCATATACTTGATACTATGGTGTATACTTGCCCAACGGACCGTTAATATGGACTTAACGAGGTAGTTGTTAGTAGTACTGCTGGGATTGACATACCCCACCCGGGCTAGTCGCGCTAGCACAACGTTCGTCAAACGGGTGAACGGTTAGCCTAATTACAAGTGTTGTGGTGTGTGATCCACATCCGGGCCTGTTTATTTATTTGATTACATGTCAGTTCGGTCGCGCCTTCATACACATAGTGATCATTATGGACTAGCTACCCATTATATGCTTTAATTACAAATCCGGGAATTTCATTATACTTGACGGATTAATAAATCCGGGGATTTCATATATACTGACCGGATTAATAAATCCGGGGATTTCATTATACTTATCGGATTAATAAATCCGGGGATTTCATATATACTGACCGGATTAATAAATCCAGGGATTTCATTATACTTATCGGATTAATAAATCCGGGGATTTCATTATACTTATCAGATTACTAAATCCGGGAAATTACATACTTGACGGATTACATAATCCGGGAATTACATACTTGACGGATTACATAATCCGGGAATTACATACTTGACGGATTTCATAATCCGGGAACTTCATTACTGATAATTACTGTTTTCTGATAAACATGTGAACTCACCATTCTTGTACTGAGATTTTTGCATGCTTTCTCTCAGGACATTGATGTGGCACGTTTAGGAGCACAGCATCTACAGCATGTCATTCTGTATTCACCACAAACTATTTTCAAGATTTAATTTGCATTTACTTGACATAAACTGGATTGGACACATGTTTGTGTGTTTCAAAACTATTGTTGAATGTTTCACTGTATTCGCTTCCGCACTACTTAAATACATTTGGTCTGTTTCCTTAAAATTAAGCAACTTATATGATTTGTAATTATCAAGTCGTTTGGTGTAACTAATGCTTATCTGAGATCCTGGTTATGTCACACGTCTGACGGTAAAACCCCGTACGTGGAAAATGAGGGTGTGACATTTTTATATAAAGTTTGCACACATATGGTCCTTTACACTAACGTTCGTTAAAATTTACAGTTAAGTCATACATGTGCCCTTCACATGAGGGGCATTTAAGTATTTACATACCTACAATGAGTCAGAAATATTTTACGTCGTTTTATATCATGTAGTCTTCATGTTAGTTGTTCAAAGTTTGATGTTTGAAATTTTCGGATAATAGAAATCACTATCAATATTCGGATATCCAAAATTCAGGTTTTTAAAATTTCAGATATAGATACAGATAGCGATTTAATATTTAAACTTATTTTTTCTTTTATCTTTTACAATAATTTTATAATAATGGAAAAACAACAAACATAAAAAAGTCCAAATATACACTAATAAGTCCTAACAAAAAAATGTTTAACATTCTCAAAAAATAGCAAAAAGAATTTTAAGTTTTTTAATAAGTTTAAAATATATGTTGTTATAATTTTTAAAGTGTTAAAGGATTTTTATTTTGGTTGGGACTTGTTAGTATATATTGAAACTTTTGTTAACATGTGTTGTTTTACATTATTTTTATAGTTACAATTATCTAATTATTCCCAAAAACAAAGAAGAAATTCAGATGTCCGAATCGTTATCCGTATCCAAATTTCGAATATTCGAATTTTAGATATCTGAAATTTCAAATAATGATACAGATAGTGAATTCAAGTATCCAAAAATTTTCAGATATTCAACTTTGGACACTCTAACATAAAGGTGACGGGAATGAAACGACATAAAACTATTTTTGACTCATTGTATGCATGTAATATATATAAATACTTTCATATGAGTAGCACATACTTGACTTAACCGTGAATTTAGATGGATGTTAGTTTAAAGGATGATAGATGTGCAAATTATTTTAAAAAAGGACGCTCCCTGTAATTATTAAAACTAAAGGACATAACATGTAATTTTATATATTAATAAAGGACATAATTTGTAATTTACTCAAAATTTAATGTTATGTTAAAAAGGACTTGATCAACTCTCTTTCTAATACTAACTTATGTTTTCAAATCATATGTTACACAGATGCATAAATATTACCACATCACTGTAGACTCAATGGTTGTGTTGTAACTGAGTAGATGTAACTTTCCTTGTTACTACGAAGTTTGCTCACGATAAGTCCGCACTCGCCCGCATTTATAAACATTAAAATCTATTTTAATCCATATCTTTAACCACATCATGCAATTTATCACAGTTACATAAGTGTAATATAAATTAAGATGATAGCCTTAATTTCCAAAATTATCCCCAAAACTCACAATCCTTATAACTACTATTTTAAAAATTAAAAATCTAATTACCTTCATTCAAACTAATCATTTTCTCAAATCAAAACCTAAATCTGATAGTTAATCATTAGGGTTGTTAAAAGAACTTAGTCAACCTTCTCTATTTTTTGTCCTTGATTTGCTCCACTATCACAGCTACATGTTACCATGTTTCCTTCCTTGATTTGCTCCACTATCACAGCTACATGTTACCATGTTTCCTACCATTCATTTTTCTATTTATTTGCATCTTCTACATTGTAATGCAATCATCGAAATATACAGACATTTTTTGGTATCATCAACTTTATGATGGTATCAGAGCGGGTTCAAAAGCTAACCTAAGGAACTCCACTGGCAGCCGTCATGACGAACGACAAGAACCAGAAAAACGAAGACGAGGATTGGATTATGGATTCGGGAGCCACCGAACACATGACCTATAGAAATGATCTTCTTAAAAACAAAAAGAAAGTGGCATATGAGCCTCCTGTTACTATACCGAATGGTGAGGCTATTCCTGTTGATGGAAGAGGGGAATATACCCTACCAGGAGGAATCAAAATTAAAGGAGTTCTCCACGTTCCCGAGTTTAATTGCAATCTGTTATCAGTTGGTCGGCTAACAAACAACCTCCAATGCTCTGTGAACTTTTTTCCAGATTTTTGTGTTATGCAGAGTTTACGCACGAGGACCTTGATTGGTGCGGGTAGATATAAAAATGGCTTGTACCGAATGGGGATGGTTGAGGGTGAAAGAAAAGCGATGAAGACAACTATTGGCACATGGCACAAGAGGTTAGGTCATGCACCAAAGGAAAAGCTTAATAAAATCCAGGCCCTTGGTAATGTTTCTTTTAAACCTTTGAATAAAAATTGTGATTCATGTTTAAGAGCAAAACATACCAGATCTCCTTTCCTAACTAGTACCTCTAAAACAAATAACCTTTTGAACTAATCCATTGCGATATTTGGGGACGGTATCGCACTCCTTCTTTTTCTCGGGCAAATTATTTTCTCACCATTGTTGATGATTATAGTAGAGCCGTATGGGTGTTCCTAATCAAGCATAAAAATGAGGCTAGCAGATGCCTTATTAACTTTCATAAAATGGTAGAAGTACACTTTGGAAAGTTCATCAAGAGAGTTAGGAGTGATAACGGCGGTGAGTTTACATCAAATATGATGAAAGATTTTTACGATAAAACTAGTATTTTGCTTGAAACATCTTGTCCACACACACCCTAACAAAATGGGGTGGTCGAGAGAAAACATAGGCACTTGCTCGAAGTGGCACGTGGACTAAGGTTTGAAGCGAGTTTGCCTAAAAGGTTTTGGGGAGAGTGTGTGTTAACGGCCGCTTATATCATCAATCGCCTACCCTCTACGGTCATTGAAAATAAGACACCATATGAATTAGTACTTGGCAAGCAACCAGATTATGATCACATGAGAGTATTTGGTTGCCTCGCCTACTATAGAAACAATGAGACAAATGGTGACAAATTTGAAGAAAGGGGGAGCCCGGGTGTTTTTTTGGGATATCCTCCAGGAGTAAAAGGGTACAAAATTTATGATATGAAAAGTGACAAAATAATAATAAGCAGAGATGTGAAATTTTTTGAAACAAATTTTCCTTTTACTCCTTTGACCATGAACAAAAATAAACCGACTGATGACGAGTTCTTTGAACTCGTAAATGAGCCAGCCCAAGGAGAGGAGTTAGTTCATTCAAGCACCTTTATACCTCTTGAACATAATGACCAGACCACTGTTGAAATAAATCTTCCAAGTGAAGACCCCATTTTTGAAGTCTTAAATGAAGATGCCACACCAGCCCAAGTAGAAAGTGATGTTGAAAATGAAATGGCCCAACATGAAAACAACACTGATCACATTGAAGACAGTAGTAGTGCTCCTATTAAGACCAGAGGCAAGAGAAATATAACTCAACCAAAGCACCTTCAGGATTTCATTGTCAACCTTCCCCCATCGGTCGACCACGCACAACCCGCTTCCAACCAAGAAGCCTCCACGGTACACCCTCTCGCTAATTTCATTTCTTATGATAAATTTTCTAAAACTCACAAGGCTTTTCTAGCGGCCATTAGTTCCAAAATGAGCCAAAATGTTTCAAGGAAGCCATGCATGATGAAAATTGGAAAGAAGCAATGAAGAAGGAGATACGAGCGCTTGAGCAAAACGAAACCTGGACGCTTGAAACATTACCAGAAGGTAAACGCGTCATTGACTCTAAGTGGGTATACAAGATAAAATATAAGGCAAATGGTGAAATTGAGAGGTATAAAGCAAGACTCATTGCGAAGGGTTTCACACAAACAGAAGGTGTTGACTATCATGACACTTTTGCACCGGTCGCCAAACTAGTCACGGTTAAAACGCTTCTTGCTGTTGCGGTTAAAAGAGATTGGATCATCCATCAACTCGATGTAAATAACGCATTTTTACATGGAGACTTGGACGAGGAGGTATACATGAAAATACCTCAAGGCTTCTCAAAAGAGAACGAAACAAGGGTTTGTCGGCTACGAAAATCTCTTTATGGTTTAAAACAAGCATCACGAAACTGGTATAAAAAATTCACATCCGCCCTGCTTACCCTTGGTTACCACCAATCTAAAGCAGACCATTCGTTGTTCACATACAAAACAAAAGACACTTTTGTTGCTGCCCTCATCTATGTGGATGATGTTATCCTTGTGGGAAATAACTTGACAAAAATACAACAAACCAAATTTTCTCTTAATGAACAGTTCAGCATTAAAGACCTTGGTCCATTAAAATATTTCCTTGTTATAGAAGTAACAAAAACGTCGGAAGGCCTGGTCCTCAGCCAAAGGAAATACACCTTGGACATTTTAGAAGATAGTGGCATGCAGGGATGTCGACCCAGCTCCTTTCCCATTGAACAGAATTTGCAGTTAGATAAAAGGGAAGCGGAGTCACCAGTCGATGCCAGCCAATATAGACGTTTGGTTGGGCGACTTTTGTACTTACAAGCCACCCGACCCGACATTGCATACTCGGTAAACATTTTAAGTCAGTTCGTAGCCGACCCTCGTCAAGGCCACATGGAGGCCGCCATACGAGTTTACGATATCTCAAAGCCACCCCCGGTCAAGGTATCCTCCTACCACGAGACGGAGGAACAAATTTGAGCGCTTATTGTGACTCTGACTGGTTAGGATGTCCTTACGCTAGACGGTCTAGAACCGGATATCTTCTACTCTTGGGGGGTGCTCCAATATCATGGAAAACTAAAAAGCAGTCTTTGGTCTCATGTTCTTCTGCAGAAGCCGAGTATAGAGCAACGGCCACTACCGTCAGTGAAGTAATATGGATGCGCTGGCTACTTAAGGAACTAGGAGTAAATCTTACAGGACCTACACCTTTGTTTTGTGATAACCAGGCAGCACGTCACATTGCCAACAACCCAGTTTTTCATGAACGTACCAAGCACGTCGAAATGGACTGCTATTTTGTTCGAGAACGGGTTGAGTCACACGAAATTATACCTATGCACATTGACACAAAGATGCAAATTGCGGACCTGTTTACAAAGGGATTAGGAGCACAACAACTTCAGTCACTTCTTGTCAAGATGGGCATTGGGAACCTACATGTTCCATCTTGAGGGGGAGTAAAAGAACTTAGTCAACCTTCTCTATTTTTTGTCCTTGATTTGCTCCACTATCACAGCTATATGTTACCATGTTTCCTTCCTTGATTTGCTCCACTATCACAGCTAAATGTTATCATGTTTCCTACCATTTATTTTTCTATTTATTTGCATCTTCTACATTATAATGCAATCATCGAAATATACAGACATTTTTTGGTATCATCAACTTTATGAGTTGTTGAGTAGACAAAGTGTATCAATGGATTGATACACAGTTTTACCGACATTATATTTCTACATGACTGATACACTTGTCTTTTGTGTATGTTTTTTAGTATATATATTCCACACACGTCACTAGGTTAAGGGTATTAGGGTACAACTTAAATCACTTCATTTTATCACCCAAATTTATGCAAAGCTTCCCATGTATATACGGGGCACAACGGAAACTACCCAAATTAATTTTTTAAACTTATTAATTTTAATGAATAATATATTTAAAAACAAAAAGTTGCATTTCATTAATTAACATTAAAAAACAATGAGAGCCGTGGGGCTGTTTACAACATTAAACACCAAAAATGCGCTCTTGATTCTTTCAACCATGTGGAGATGGAAGTAACATGTGAATAGAGGTGGTAAAATGGGTGGGTTGGATTGGGTTAGTTGTTATGTTAGGATGGATTTGGGTCAGGATGGGTTTGGGTTATGATGGGTCATTTAGAAAAAAAGGTCAGGATGGGTTTGAGTCAATATGGGTTTGGGTTATCATGGGTTTGGATCAGGATGCGTTCGGATCAGGATGGATCATTTTTAAAAAAGTTAACACTATTTTACTACTATTCTACAATCCAACAACACATATAGATAGATGCATATACGGACCCGTGGCGACGCGGCGGACCCGTGGCGACGCGGCGGACCCGTGGCGACGCGGCGGACCCGTGGCGACGCGGCGGACCCGTGGCGACGCGGCGGACCCGTGGCGACGGCGGACCCGTGGCGACGCGGCGGACCCCGTGGCGACGCGGCGGACCCCGTGGCGACGCGGCGGACCCCGTGGCGACGCGGCGGACCCGTGGCGACGCGGCGGACCCGTGGCGACGCGGCGGATCCCGTGGCGACGCGGCGGACCCGTGGCGACGCGGCGGACCAGTGGCGACGCGGCGGACCAGTGGCGACGCGGCGGACCCGTGTCGACGCGGCGGACCCGTGTCGACGCGACGGATCCGTGGCGATCAATTTGAGTGAAAGAAACGTTGACTTAGACTTGTAGATCTAATTTTGAAAACCCATCTTGACCTATGTTTCTTTTTTTCCAAAAAAACTTTTAACCCATCTTGACCCACTTGTATTTTTTATTTAATCCATTCTAACCCGCCT
This sequence comes from Flaveria linearis, assembly GCA_024085815.1. Taxonomy (NCBI): domain Eukaryota; kingdom Viridiplantae; phylum Streptophyta; class Magnoliopsida; order Asterales; family Asteraceae; genus Flaveria; species Flaveria linearis. The sequence goes on from CM044012.1 coordinate 17,800,020, forward strand.
TTATTTTTAAAACACCCATTGTGACCCAAAATCACATTTTTGGATCTATTTTGCCGCCTCTACATGTGAGTTAATCAAAGAAATAAAAAATACAAGAGAGAAAATATAATAGATGTATTTCATAGATAAACAAGTCATCACAGATTACAAAACATAAATACATCCATACATACCTCTTTAACGCTCATTTTTCTAACCATAAGTGAGCTCCTTTAGGGTCAGAGACCGATGTTTATCGTCAAAAGTTCTCTGTTTCAAAGGATGTTTGCTTAAAATAAAAAAAAACATATTTTGTTCTATTTATAGTTAGCATGCAACTCAACCTTTCTAGTGAAACTAATCATTAGTTTCTCTTCATTCATCAAACAAAACTGTTTAGTTTCATACCTAGCTTATGGGAAACTAACTCTAGTTTCACCTGTTAGAATTGTAAAATGTTAACCCAGCTTGTATCAACACAAATAAAATACATAAAATTGAAAAAATAAAAAAATAATATTTTCACTAAAGGTACATAAATACTAATTTATCTACTTCTTGTTCGAGTCTGAGAAATTTAGACTAGTAGTACGCTGCACAAGATCAAATTAAAGTCTTAAATGTAAGCCAGAATCATGCAATTCCGAAAAGAGATTATCATCAAGAACTGGATTTAATAGATGGTCTTTTACACTGGTGATATTGCATTTCATTATATCACATTGTACAATATCATGTATGCACACATCATATTTCTATTTTTTTTCTTGCTTATAAGACTGAGCTGGTCGCCTATGAATTCCCCATTTAGCTTTCAAAACTCTACAAGCTCCCTTGACATCTTTCCTCATCAATGCTTGTACTTTCTTGAACTCCTTTTCTTTTGGATCATTTGGATATGTGAATGATTTCACAAATGAAGACCAAGTAAGGTAGATACCGTCGGTAAGATATTAACCCATTTATACTATCGGTCGTTGACATGAAATGGAAACTTTGCCGCTGTTTCATGCATCTTGTCTGTATATATTGGATAACATTGATGTCGTTGTTTGAACTGGAGACAACAAAAAACCCAGGCTAAAACCACATATCATTTGAAGTTGACGCTTCAAGCTTGATAGCCGCGTATTGGTGATCATCTTGCATATATTGGGCCTCGCAAAGTGGTCGGGCACATTCTCCATACCTATTGTGTACAACCAATGCTTCCAACCATCCGTGGAAGGCCATGTTTTTTCTCATGAGCATTGTATAATACTGCCATGTTGTTAGTCGTCCGGTTTATCAAGATTCCTCATCATATAAAATAGTTATTGAATTACAGAAGTATTCTGGACATTCTCGGGAAGTCCTATCAGCCATAGCTAAATACTCATCATTCGTTAGGAGGATTTCTAGTTACTAGTTGTTTGGCTGCTTATGTGTAGTTTTATAACAGTGTTAAACTCTTTTTCATCCTCACGTTTAGATTGTCTTAAAACTATTGAAAACTACTTTGCTATCTCTAACAATTTTAGAAACAGTTACTTCCACTACTGAAATCGAGGGTGAAAAGTAACGTCATTTAGACCCTTTAGAGATTTCCCATGATCACTAAATATGTACTTCTTTGTCGATGTTGTAATGTCTTCTACTTTTGCTTGGGCGATAATATCGTTAACAGTTGGAGACTACTTGAAACGCCCTTGCTCAATCTGAATTTATGTGTAAAATCGGTTGGAAAAATTAATTTATGATTCATTGTGTTGGAAACAATTTTTTTTGTGAAAATAGATGAGCATTCAAATTAGGCTTTTCATATTATTGTGAGTTCATTATTTATATTTTAGGAAATGGTTGTAAGTGGTTGTGAGAGAATTAGAAAGAATATGACATATATCTATACTATATATAAAGCATATGAGAGGGGTATTTTAAGATACCATAAAATTAAGAACACATACTATATTCAATGCATAAGATACAACCACTTTTAAGGGTAAAATAGTATTTATAACATTATTTACACATTACCCCTTGTAATTAGTTACATAATAACCTTACACTTACTAATATTTGCATAAAATTTTATATTATCTAACCATACATCAAAAAAATAACATGTTTTAAGATTTCAGCTCTATCTTTTAATCTATCACATTGAAAAACGTTTCGAGACTACAACTTAACCTGTTTTTATTTTTAAACATTTTGGTGTAAACTTTTTGCTAAAACGATCTGTATTTTATAAGATATAATAAGTTAATGCGTATATACAAGTTGTCATGCAGAACTCATTTATTTGGTGTTTTAAATTTTAATTAGCTTAGAAAAAACATAATAAACTTTTGTAAAACTAATACAAGAATAACAAAATATTAAATGCGCATGTCAAATGTAAAATGTCGTCCCGCTGCATTGCGCGGGCACCCTTCTAGTATATACATATATAGGTAGAGGTTTTATTAAGAAATAAGTTTTACCTAAGTAGGCTAAGAAGGAATAAGGAGATTACATGTGACACTCTTCAAATTAGGATTAAAGGGCATTATGGTCCTAAAACACACTCATTAGTCCCTTTTGTATTTTATCAAAATGCAGCACAAATTCGAATGTAATGTGCTGTTTTATTAAATACATCATATCATCATACTTGATCATGATGGATATGCAGAAATCAGAGCTCTTGATCCCGTCGCTCACCCACACTCCCCTCATCATAAACTCAAACACATACACAAACTATACCAAATGATCTGGTGAGTCGCCGGTTGTACGAGCAACCACCATCGGCACCCCGTTCGGCAACCCCCATCGGCCATAACATCATCTTCATCATTAAAACAACATCTGTAACCAACCACCATCTCCCCCAACCATCTCCCTCCATCACATCCGATCGATTAGGGCTTCAATCGAGCAGGTGGTTAAAGCACATCCGATCGATTAGGGCTTCAATCGAGCAGGTGGTTAAAGCTTCAATCGAGAAGGTGGTTAGGGCTTCAATCGAGCAGGTCTACCTTCAGCACATTGGCACAGGTGATCCAATGCTAACAACACCATCTCGGTGATTCGCTGATCGGTTGAATACAGCTTTGTGTTGTTTTATGAAATACAGCACAGCTTTGTGCTGTTTTATGAAACACAGCACAGCTTTGTGCTGTTTTATGAAATACAGCACAGCTTTGGGTTGTTTTATGAAATACAGCACAGCTTTGCGCTGTTTTATGAAATACAGCACAGCTTTGCGCTGTTTTATGAAATACAGCACAGCTTTGCGCTGTTTTATGAAATACAGCACAGCTTTGCGCTGTTTTATGAAATACAGCACAGCTTTGCGCTGTTTTATGAAATACAGCACAGCTTTGCGCTGTTTTATGAAATACAGCACAGCTTTGCGCTGTTTTATGAAATACAGCACAGCTTTGCGCTGTTTTATGAAATACAGCACAGCTTTGCGCTGTTTTATGAAATACAGCACAGCTTTGCGCTGTTTTATGAAATACAGCACAGCTTTGTGCTGTTTTATAAAATGCAGCACAAAAACATTAAAAATGTAGCACAACTTCACATAATTTGATTTTTTTTGTAAAAAAACTATAGTAATACTATACTCAAATTAAAGAGAAAAAAATGTTTGATTTTATGGTGTAATTTATTTAAAAAAATAATGTCATATGAAAAAGTTATTAGCATTTAAAAAAATAGGGGGAAATTTTAAAAAGTTAACAATTGTGGGTAATATAATAAATACCCAAATTACCCTTGATTACTTATTTTTTCTACACTTTGATCTTAGCCCTTAATTAGATAATTATAAGACTAGGATTACTTCTTAGTATTCTTAGGGAAAAATTAATTTTTAGGGGAACCTCCCTCTATATAGAGGTTCTATTAAGAAATAAGTTTTGCATAAGTAGGCTAAGAAGGAATAAGGAGATTACATGTGGCACTCTTCAAATTAGGATTAAAGGGCATTATGGTCCTAAAACACACTCATTAGTCCATTTTGTATTTTATCAAACTGCAGCACAAATTCGAATGTAATGTGCTGTTTTATTAAATACATCATATCATCATACTTGATCATGATGGATATGCAGAAATCAGAGCTCTTGATCCCGTCGCTCACCCACACTCCCGTCATCATAAACTCAAACACATACACAAACTATACCAAATGATCTGGTGAGTCGCCGGTTGTACGAGCAACCACCATCGGCACCCCATTCGGCAACCCCCATCGGCACAACATCATCTTCATTATTAAAGATATGTAGAAATCAAAGCTCTTGATCCCGTCGCTCACCCACACTCCCCTCATCATAAACTCAAACACATACACAAACTATACCAAATGATCTGGTGAGTCGTCGGTTGTACGAGCAACCACCATCGGCACCCCGTTCGGCAACCCCCATCGGCCACAACATCATCTTCATCATTAAAACAACATCTGTAACCAACCACCATCTCCCTCAACCATCTCCCTCCATCACATCCGATCGATTAGGGCTTCAATCGAGCAGGTGGTTAAAGTACATCCAATCGATTAGGGCTTCAATCGAGCAGGTGGTTAAAGCTTCAATCGAGAAGGTGGTTAGGGCTTCAATCGAGCAGGTCTACCTTCAGCACATTGGCACAGGTGATCCAATGCTAACAACACCATCTCGGTGATTCGCTGATCGGTTGAATACAGCTTTGTGCTGTTTTATGAAATACAGCACAACTTTGTGCTGTTTTATGAAATACAGCACAGCTTTGTGCTGTTTTGTAAAATACAGCACATCTTTGTGCTGTTTTGTAAAATACAGCACAACTTTGTGCCGTTTTATGAAATACAGCACAGTTTTGTGCCGTTTTATGAAATACAGCACAGCTTTGTGCCGTTTTATGAAATACAGCACAGCTTTGTGCCGTTTTATGAAATACAGCACAACTTTGTGCCGTTTTATGAAATACAGCACAACTTTGTGCCGTTTTATGAAATACAGCACAGCTTTTGTGCTGTTTTATGAAATACAGCACAACTTTGTGCTGTTTTATGAAATACATCACGGCTTTATGTTGTTTTATGAAATACACCACAGCTTTGTGCTGTTTTATGAAATACAGCACATCTTTGTGCTGTTTTATGAAATACAGCACAACTTTGTGCTGTTTTATGAAATACAGCACAGCTTTGTGCTGTTTTTTGAAATACAGCACAACTTTGTGCTGTTTTATAAAATGCAGCACAAAAACGTTAAAAATGTAGCACAATTTCACATAATTTGATTTTTTTTTGTAAAAAACTATAGTAATACTATACTCAAATTAAAGAGAAAAAATGCTTGATTTTATGGTGTAATTTATTTAAAAAAATAATGTCGTATGAAAAAGTTATTAGCATTTAAAAAAATAGAGGGAAATTTTAAAAAGTCAACAATTGTGGGTAATATAATAAAATACCCAAATTACCCTTGATTACTTATTTTTTCTACACGTTGATCTTAGCCCTTAATTAGATAATTAGAAGGCTAAGATTACTTTTTAGTATTCTTAGGGAAAAATTATTTTTTAGGGGAACCTCCCCCTATATATATATATATATATATATATATATATATATATATATATATATATATATATATATATATATATATATATATATATATTAGGGAAAAATTATTTTTTAGGGGAACCTCCCCCTATATATATATATATATATATATATATATATATAATATATATATATATATATATATATATATATATACACACACTATATTAATACACATCTTCAAAGGATAAAATGGTCATTTTCCAAAACTCTTAAATTTAAGAGTTTTACAACTCTTAAAGCTAATATTACAACCCATTAAAGCTCCAAGCTCTTTTTCTCTCAATTGAAGCCTAATTGGGATAAAGGACAAGATGAAATGAACAAACTCCTGTCATATTTCAGAATCCTAAATCACACTACTTGTATCAGTATTCCCAAGTGATTCAAATTTCAAAATTCAAAATTCATGATACCTTCTTCAGTGGTGTCATCTTCCCTTTCCTAGCGTTTATGAGTAAAAAAAACCCAAGAACAACCATGGCGGTGATAAGATTAGTATGTTGGCGATCATGGTATTATAATCAGAGATGTGTTGGTATTGGCATTTATGTTATTGCCTTTGTACTGCTATTTTATGGGCGAGTCAATAATAGGAAGAACGTGTCGCAATCGGAGAAATCGGTGTATCCGAGTTAATTAGTGTCGGTTTGTATTTTGTTCTTCATCATTTTTCTATAGTTTGAGATCTTGAATCTTGATTTAATATTTTGTAATATTATTAGGTGATGCGAATTCTTGAATAGTATTCTAGGAGATGATAACGTTCTTGGTGATTGTTTAGTTGAATTTTGGATAAAGATGATGAATAATTTTGTTAAATATCAGGGATTAAGGACTGGTTTTGGATTTCAAATGCTAATTTATTTGTGTTTATTTGGATCGTCGTTAGTTTTTATCTCATCAATTGTGCAAATATATAGTTTGGTTATATTTCTGGTAATATAGGTGCATTAGTTTCAATAGGATTCTACATTGTTGTTGACTTTAGTACGATTGCACATTCTTCTTATAGCATAAATTGATGGTTTCGCCTCATACAGATCAAGGTCAAAACCAGTAAATGCGTTGATTACACCTAAGGTATTCCTTGATAGCACCACCAACCATCTTTCAATGTTTAAATATATGCACACACTGTTAATTCGACTATTGAATAGAGTTTATTATCTTTCTTATAAGTCACTTTATGAGGTTACTCTTCTTCGAATTCAGGAGTCGATTAAAAAACAACTAATTGTAATCCTAAATAGAGACCTTATCAAACTTATGCCGGTTAATTAGTATGATTAAATTAATAATTGTTGCTTGAGAACACATGTCCACCACACTGTTGGTGATTATTTTCCAAGCACAAAAGCTTTGTGATGATCTATCAAGTTTAATACCTTTTTTGGCTATACGATTGAACTCACCAGATGATTGTTGTATTATTGAAACTTAAAGGATGACTACCGCTTATATTTAGAAAAGAATAAAGAGAAAGACATAAAGATGGTGTCTTTTTGTTATAATCAAGAAACAAAAGGTATTTCTAAACCTGGCTTAGATGTATTCATTTGCTTATTTCATGCTTTTCATGACTATGTTAGGAATCTGTAAAACATTATTCACTACGAAATCAGCATGAGAGAAATTAAATTGGACGTGTAATTTTAATCTTTTTAAAACTACATACCAACACTAGCTATTATACTTTATGTAATAATTGATGATTGAACTTGCTAAATATCTTG